>OX411555.1:17187601-17486064 GCA_948146395.1 Fragum whitleyi
TAGGTTCACATTATTTTTTAATGAAAAAGCCTCTGTTAGCTCATCTCGAATTTAATGTGATTTACAGATCTTTGCAAAAATAAGTGTTTCACTTTTGATAAAGTATTTTAGTTTTAATCGATACTTTTAGGCTATAAATTAAGCAAATTTATTAAATAATACTTGGCAAGGGAAATAACTCATTTTGACGTTTATAAATATTTTGCATCTTCTGAGGTTCATCTGTTAACCTGTTCCTAGAGACCTTATATAGGCTATTTGCCTCTGTGGCTATTTCTTGAGATTCTTGTCTTTTCTGATTGTCCGCTTCCGACCCGTAACAATCCGGAGAAAACTTTACTGGGTGATTTTTAAAACAGTTATTTATAGTACTTTTAAAACTATTTACAGTTTTACTACTGACAACATCCCTTGGCAGTTTATTCCAGGCATTTACTGTTTGTTGCGAAAAACTTTGTTTGCGAATGTTTTTTTTGCACACTTTCTTGAAAATTTTATTCTCATGGCCCCTGGTGTTATTCTGTGTAAGACTGGACGGGAAAAGCTTATTTTTATCCTTCTTGTCAATATTTTTGATAATTTTAAATACTTGTTTAAAATCAGATCTTTGACGTCTATATTGAAGTGTTGGTAATCCGAGGTGTTTCAATCTGTCTTGATAGCTTTTGTCTTTAAGAAAGTATAAGATCTTGGTGGCCCTTCTCTGCACATTCTCTAATTTTGCCTCATCTTTTTTAAAGGTTTATATATCTGAACAAGGCATTGAAAAGATGAGTTTCAAAAGGGACCCTTAAACCTTATTCAATTTTGCAAGGGAATTTAATTTTATCGTAACAAAACGTTAACTTACTTTTTTTATTCCTTTTTGCAGGATTCAGATTTGCTAAGAGACCCCTTGACAACTGGTCCATGAGAGAGAAGTTGGCACTAGCATCATCTGTAAGGAGAAGTGGAGATCAAAACTGGTTGGTACACAAGCTATATTTATCATTATTCCCCCACCTATGAACTAAACAGGGTATATATTTTTTCTATCTGTCGGTTAATTGAGTTGTCTGAGACCCTTAATCATTTCTGAACTGTAAATAAAAAACAAAGTGACCTACAATCATGAAACTTCAAATAATTGTTTGCCATGACCCAAGGTGGTGCCTTCTTGTTTTTGGTGGCAAGGTCATAGGTCAAGGTTACAATTGTACTTTGTCCGAAAACTATCAGCATTTGTAACTTCTGCTGTTGACTCCTGACATATCGTTACTACAAATACTCCCAATATTATAATTTAATAATTGCTATAGCTTTATAAAACTTACCTCCGCTATTTTAATCACTCCTCACCAATTTGCTTATAAATGCTGAAAGCTTGAGTTCAGATCTTTAATTTGCTAAATGATGTTTGTTTCCTTTTCACTGGTTTGGAGCAAAACTAGAAAAGAAGGGCAATGGAAAGGGATAAACTATCAGAAACAAAGTCTTTTTTTTTTCTATTTCATTTTTAAATCACTGTACCTGGAATGCATTTGGACCTTAGACTTGTCATCTGAAAATAGCAAATTAAAAAAGTTGAATCAGATAAGAATTTAAGATTTATTAGTCCCGTGTGATACATAAGAGATCATGTGACATTGGGCGCATTTGTCGGCACTTCTTCTTCCTAGCTCCGTCTGTATATTTTTTAAACTTGTTTTGAGCCTTTACAAGTAAAAAATATGGATTTTCACCATGATTTTCACCATGAATACTCTGAATTTTTGGACACAAAAAATCATATTTTTCCCATCCAAATAAAAAGGGCAAATACGGTATTATTGGTAATGATTAAATTATTGTATTGTTCTATATACATTCGTGCCCTGTCATATGAAAAGCGATCGACTGGGAACTTTGTAAAATGAATATTAATAAAAGAGATTGGTTCCAGAACAGGTCAACCCGAGATCGCATTTCAAAAACTCTTTCCCTGGAAGGTTGATTGATCTTTTGAGATTCAGTAAATTATCAAAGTGCAAAAGGTTTGGACCCCTTGTTAGCATGGGCAGTCTTTACAGACTGACTAGGGTCAACACTCAGTGAACTATCCAGATGGTCCTTTTTTGTGTGACAGGTTACATTTGTATTTTCCCAATTTTCAATTTTGTCAATCTTATCTATGATCAGTAATATTCAAGGCTTGTGTTAGTGTTCAAAATTAAAGAGTCATTGACTGCTTAAACATGAAATTCTTGGGGTCAAAACTGATTTTAAAGGGGTCAAAACTACAAAAAGAGCAAGTTATGAGTATAACTTTGCAGTTTAGAGAGTCAATTCACCTTTCTATTGTATAGATACGAATTAAGCAATTAATTTGTAAAATTTTATATAGGATATAAGATCATTCATTTGAAATTTGAAGGTTAACACAAAGTTTTGACCCTGTGAAATTTCTGTCAATGGGTCAATATGGGCAATATTGAAGATAGATGATTTCATTTTCTTGTCAATATCATTGTCAGTACAAATGATTGGTGGTTTGAAAACAAATAAATACTTTCTCAGTTGACCAAGTTATTTTCTTTTACAGGGTGTCAGTGAGTCGGGCTATAAAACCTTTTGGAGAAACAAGTAGGCCACCAGACTGGTTTTCTCAAAAGGTGAGGGAATGAAGAAATACTGTAACTTTTGTTTAACCATTGTCATGCTGATCCCAGAAAATTCCTGCTTTGGCAGGAGGTATGGACTAACATGAGCCTGCACATATGTGCAGTCTGATCTCAGACCATACAACCCGATTTTCCTTTTTAAACCAGGAAAGTTTCAGAAATTATATTTTCAAATTCAATTGCTCACTCACAATTAGGAAATACAGAGCTTTCAGTACTTTGATTTATATATAATTTTGCCAAGGTTTTTTATTCAGCATGACAAGGGTTAATTTGCCAGAATTTTGTCTTCGGAGTTTTGACTGCCTCGGTGGCCTAGTGGTAAATGCACTCGACCCATGAGCTAGAGGTCGGGTTTGGTTGGGTTGGGTTAATCAAGCTCTGTGAGTAACCCAATCCAACTTTTTTCATAGGATGTTTTGCTATGGTGCTTCCATAATGTTGCAGTGAGAAAAACTAAAACCATATAGCACAGAAAATCTAAAATCTAACCAAATGCAACATGTAGGAAAGGGAACTATTTTTTATCCCCCGTCGTTCCCCTGTCATTTTCGGCGAGGTGATATAGTAATGCTCTCCATCCGTCATTCCAATTCCGTCATTCCGTCTTTCCGTCACTAAACTTGTCCGGAGCATATCTCCTAAAGTATAATAGCTATCAACTTGAAACTTTATGGGTGGATAGATCTCATGGAGGAGAAGTGCAGTGCACAAGAACTGCAACTCTTACTTGCATAATTTTGGAGTAATTGCCCTTTGTTATTTTTAAGACTAAGATTTTGTCCGGAGCATATCTCCTAAAGTATAATAGCTATCAACTTGAAACTTTATGGGTGGATAGATCTCATGAAGGAGAAGTGCAGTGCACAAGAACTACAACTCTTGCTTGCATAATTTTGGAGTTATTGCCCTTTGTTATTTTTAAGACTTAGATTTTGTTTGGAGCATATCTCCTTAAGTGTTAAAGCTATCAACTTGAAACTTTATGGGAGGATAGATCTCATGGAAGAGGAGTGCAGTGCACA
Organism: Fragum whitleyi; assembly: GCA_948146395.1. Taxonomy (NCBI): domain Eukaryota; kingdom Metazoa; phylum Mollusca; class Bivalvia; order Cardiida; family Cardiidae; genus Fragum; species Fragum whitleyi. The sequence goes on from OX411555.1 coordinate 17,191,266, forward strand.
AGAATTATAACTCTTGCTTGCATTATTTTGGAGTTATTGCCCTTTGTTATTTTAAAGACTTAGATTTTGTAGGGGCTTAATTTCTTAAAGTAGAAACCATAATCTATTAGGCTTAGTTTACTATCAAGCTTTCTCGGCGGGGGATGGCCATGTCTGACATGGCTCTTGTTTTCAAAGTTTCAATGCATAGGCTAGTTTAAGCCTTGAATATGAAAATTCAGAACTAGATTATACCCAAATGAATATAAGGAATAAATTGATATCAGCAGAGGTTGATGACAACACAAGATAAAGTTATAATTTTGCTTCATTTTTGTTGCGAAGGAGTTTTCTTTCATATGCATGATAACTGAGGAGGCAATCCAATTTTTTAAAGGTAAACTAGCAGTTGTTTTATGCAAATTTCATGATGAAATCATCAACAGAACTGTACCAAATTTTATGGATAGGTGGATGAAATATTAATTGATAAAAAATTTATATCAAATGGTATGAAAGCCTGACTTTCAGAGTACAGGGAGGTTCAAAGGGCTTACATGTACGATAATTGAGGTGGAGAGTATAAATAGAAATCATTTAGATCCCCTTGGTACCAATTAATTATATTGTCTTTTAAGAAATTTTTACTTAAAATTCAGAGTTTTTGAAAGAATTCTCACTTGATATGGATCTTCAATATGAAAAACCAAAATTAGAATCATCATATAATTGACAATGCTTAGTATAAAGCATGCCTAAATTCTTGTATGCCAGTCGAAAGATTGGACACACAACGTAACCTGTGTTGGGCAGGTATCTGGCAGGCAGACTGGCAGCTTCCACTACTTTGTCTGGAACATAACTCCATCACCTTATGTAAGGTTAAATTGAAACTTGGTAGTTATTTTTTTCTCTTGAAAACAGAGTAAAGTGCACAAGAGCGGTATTTCTACCTAGCTTAAATTTTGTACACACTTTAGACAATTTTCCACCATAGTTTGATTTAAAATTAAGAGCCAGCAGTTTTGGTAACATGATTGTGAGATTCAATATATTTTATCACATTTTGGAAGGCATCACTAAGAAAAATTAATTCATGTTCAGAGGTTCAGATAAGAGAGGATAAAGCCAGTCTAAAATATATATTTCTAAATGAAACCCTCTGTTGTAGGTACTCATTGTAATTGTCTTGAAGAGACGATTTCAATGAGAACCAACAACATAGATTTGTGCTATTTTTTAAATCTTTTTTTAAATAAGTTGATCTAAAGTCTAAAATACCACCTCTATCAAGGGTACAGATAAGAGGGGGGTGTTTCCAGTCTAAAATCTTTATTTCTCATTTAAACCCTATAATGTGGGTACTCATTTGAATTGTCTTAATAAGGCGATTCAAATGAGTATCCACAATATAGGATTTGTGCAAGTATAGTTGAAATAATTTCATTTGAAATCGAACATTCTGTATCTGTAGCTCTGCTCTATCTGTAGTTCTCCATGTTCTTCACTTCAGAACTGTGCCTTGCAGTATGCAGACTTACTAGAGAAAGCTGAGACACCAAAGTATGTTTAAATTTTATTGCCTTTCCTAATCCATTTTCTTTAACTCACCAGGTTCACAAAAAAAGTTTTGGCAGAGTCAGTATTGAAGGTCATCTTTTGGGAAATTGGATACAATGCAATTGACTAGAATTATACAGAAACTTTTGCAGGATGTTTGTAATGTCAAAAGTATAATCACTTTCATTGTTTTGGTAAGCTCCAACAATCAAGTATAACACATAGTTTTGTAAGTAATGTATTTAAACTTAGAAAGAACAAGCTCTGATATATTTGAAGAGTTCCCAGATTGTCCCTGTTTGTGTGATGGGTCATATTTAAAAAATCATAGCAACATTTAACATTCTCTTTCAGGCGTAAAAGGGGAGAGAAGGGAGAAAGAGAAGTGGTGGAAACACCTGTAAATCAAATTGTAAGGAAGCTGACGATTGAACGAATCGAGGAACTTAAACGACTGATACAGGAGGAGGAGCAGAAATATAAGTAGGACTGTAGTTTTTATGTCTTAACCCTTATTCTAGTAAATTTAGGTTTTGTCTCATACAAATTTGCTCGAATTTTGGGACATTTTGACCAGTCTGCATCAATTTTGTCCAAAATTATGAAGTAGAAAGCAGGCAGTTAAGGCTAAGATCAGCCTGCACAGATGTGCAGACTGACCTTTGTCTATACTGCCTTTCAAATCTTTGTGTATATTAGGTTAGATGCCTTGAACAACAGGAGAAGAGTTAAATTGTTATGTTCCCTCAATATCTCTCTTCTTTTTATGCCCCCGCATCGAAAGATCGGGGGCATATTGTTTTACCGTTGTCAGTCTGTTCATCCGTCTGTCTGTCTTTCCAAAAACTTAACATCCATCCGCCTGTCCATAAAAATGAACAAAAAACTTAACATGGCTTAACAAGGCTATTCAAGATACAATGCTCAAATTTGGTATGATGAAAGATTTTGATAATGCGCATACAATGCTCATATTTGATATGATGATAGATCTTGATAATGTGCATCTACAGATACCAAGGTCAAGGTCATGTGACAAGGTCAAAGTCATCTGTCAAGGTCAAAACTTTTTAAAAAAAAGTTGCCGTTTCGGGGACATTCATGTTTCAGAAATACATCTTGTTAGGCCTATCAGGGAAAAGGCTCTGGAAACCATTATTGAAAATTATAGATTATAGAAAGACTACTTGAATTGATATAAGATGGTTTGCTTGTCTTTATAAAACTGTAATATAGCCAAGCTAACAGTGTTCCAAAATTCAATAATTTCCATCCATAAATATCTGAAGCAAGTTGTTCTTTCAATGAAAATTTTGTTTGTTCTAGTCAGGGTTTGATACCACTCTGTTCCTTACTTTTGATTGCAGAGAGGTTGATTCCCAGGAGTGGCTATCAATCTTGGTTGTTTCATCATCCAACACATTTGGCATTAGTACAGCACTGCCTTGAAGACAAAGTGCTGCAACCTATTCGCAAATTTTACCCCGCTTTGCACGCAAGAGCATGTGCAAAGTGGGGAAAAACTGGTGAACAGTTTGTAGGGTTTTATCATCCTGAATGCAGGGCTGGTTAATTCTCCAGGAATCAGAATCAAGAGGGATTAGTCTAAGTTGAAAGAACTTGTTTCTCAATTGATGTTAAATAAATAAGATTTAATCCAAACCAGAGTAAAAACCATGTTAAACAAGGAGTGAAAATTAGTTTTTTTTTTGAAATACACACATGCATATTCTTCAAATGTATAATTTTCATACAGGAATTTAAAGAAAGAGGTTGAAGCTATCAAAGCTGGTCGCTATGACAACAATCTGGATGAAATGTGGGATCAAATTCAGAAGTAAGTACTGTGGAATTGTTAATTATCAGTGTGTTAACTTGTCAAAATCGGACCTTTATTGTATCAAATACTTTACTGTATTTCTAACGAAATGCATTAATTCATATTTTTGAGTCAAACATTTTGAGAAAAAAATCAGTATTATTTTAAGTTATTAAGAATAAAGTCCCAAGTTGAGGCTTTTTAAGTGATAAGAAAGGTGGGCATTAACGACACAGAAATTTACTGATAAATCAATGTTTTGTTCTGTTACCACCCAGGCTTTGTTGGCTAATGTATGCCCGTAAAAAACTGAAAACATACATTTTATGCAATAATCATTAATAGTGATTTGAAACTAATGCTCACCACTACTGGGCAGAGACCAATTCTAGCAAGTACCAGTTCTGGCAAACCACCCCAGTTCACAGTAAAGGAGTAAAGGAAACCCTTATAAATTACAAGCTATGTAGACAACAACTTCTTCTATTCAGAAAATATTTTTTTGTAAATGAATATTGTGTAGTTACTGTGAAATAGGTCAGCTGGTGAGAACTGGTACTCGCAAGAATTGGTCGCCAACCAGTACCAGCAACAGAATATTTAGTGGTTATAACAGTGGCTTGGAATCGGTATGTTTCATAAAGAATTATTTTGACTGGATTGCTCGAATTTTTCTGTTTGTTTGAATGGGGTTTTACAATCTTTCTACCATGTTGCCCCAGCTTGAGGACCAAACAATCGGTTCCTACTATTTCTCACACCATGTAAACAATAAATCAATGAATTATGAAACCTTGATGTGTATATCATCACAGGGATAAACAGATTGCTGAAGAAAAGAGACAGGAAGAAGAGAAAAAAAAAGAAGAAGAGGCTGCAGAGAGAGCAAAACAAATTGGTAAATGCCTTCAATTAGTGATGGGCAGACTAATCAATTATAATCAATAATCAGTTGGTTTGGCCTTTCGAAATTTGATAATCTACTAAGAAATGTCATAATTGATTAATCAGATCCTAACACATAAATGACAGCTATTATATATTGTTTTGGAAACCAACATCTGTTTAATGGCTCAGCATGAAACAGTTGTAACTGCCTATAAACATAAAACTGTTTCATGTTGAGCCATGAAGCTGGTAGAAAAATCTGCAGAAAGAGTCTAGGTCATCAGTTTTAACTAAACTTTCACATTCTATTCTTCAAAGGATGATACTGGAAGTGCTGTATTAATTTCTAAGAAAATGATTGTACAATTGATCATAAGCTGATTTACTGTTCCATCTGAAAATCCATTATCGATTGTGATTTGAAACGGATTGCCCAATACTAGGCCTTCAATTGCTGACAAAAATATACAAAGCCTGTATTTCGAGGGCTCGTGGAAGTGTTTGAAATTTAGGTGTCATCGACTCCTTCACTGAGAAATTCTTTTGGTCAAAACAAATTTAGAAGGGGTCAAAATAACGGGAAGAGCAAACCATGAGTAGAATTTTGCAGATTTAAGAGTGAACTTGCCTTATTTAAAAAAAAAACTACATTGAAGATTTGAGGGTTAAAACAAAGTTTTGACTATTAGAAATTTCTCTCATGGGGGTCAAGATGTATTTTGTTCAGTAAACCTTTAAATTTGTGATATTAAGTACATTCAGAAAGCAGAAAATCATTACACCAACAAAGTAAAAAGTTGACAAGTGCAGAAAGTTAAAAGACCATTATTGATATTTATTTAACAAAATTGTCGTTTACATCTGAATCCATGATGGCAAGTTAATAAGAGCCTTATGCTTCGAAAGAAAAATTAGAATTGTTGCATTAATTGCTCTGTCACAGATTAAGCCTTCATTTTGTCTGTCATTTTGTCTGAAATTACCATTATAAAAACACTACAAATTTATTGGTACATGGATTTATGGGGCATGTTCACTACTTTTATAACCCATTGAAAGACTCCTCATGTTTCTCTCTTTTTCCTGGCCGCCACCATAGCGCAGTTGGTTAGGCATAAGACTTCCAATCTGGAAGTCGTGGGTTCAATCCCCGGTGGCGGCAAATATCCTTTCCGACATTTGTCTCTCACCAATGGATATGTAATCGAAAACCTATGTGAGATAGCAGTTGGAGGCTAGGAAAGGGTGTAATGGTAGTACAGGTGTAAGAAATACCAAGAATCCACTGTTATGTGCTCCGTCCGCCGTGATATAACTGCGAAATTGTTGAAAGTGGCGTAAAACCCAATCAAACAAAACAAATCTCTCTTTTTCCTACCTCTTAAAGCTGCCAGAAAGTTACAGGGTGTACAAAGAGGATCTGTTAGTAGTGTATCAGAGGTGGATGAGAGTACCCAGGACTCAATACCAGATACTGTCAATGTAGAAGTAAGTTATAGTTAAGCCTGCGCGTTAGATTTCCAACGATTTCAAATTTGGGCAAAGCATAGACTCTGCCCAGACTGTGCATATGCACATTCCGATCAGAGTCTTGACATCGTCTTTGTAGGTTGTAAAGGTCTCCAAGTATCTAAAGATACTTAACCATTGTTCTAAATACACTACTTGGCTATCTATGCTGCTCAATGTTTGTCCTTCACGCATATGTCAAATTGTTGGAAATGTCACACACAGGCTCAGTTATTTTTAGTAACCAGAAAGTTACACAGTGTACAAAGAGGATCTATAAGTATTGTATCAGAGGTGGATGAGAGTACCAAGGATTCTATAACTGCTTACTGATAACTGCCTCAATGACAGTGTGTAAAAGATTCTCAGGGCTGGTGCTATCTATTCAAATTCAGAAGATATAAGACAGTTAATTCAAATATATTTATAATATGCAGCAGTATCAAGAAACATTGTAGAAATTTTGGAGGGTCAAAATGACCCTCTGACACAAAATTTTGGAGTCAAAATAGGACAATTATAGATTTTTAAGGGTCAAAACCCTGGTTTAAATCTCGGACACTTTAGAAAACATTTAATAAAAGGATTTACTGTCTCACATTTATCTAGTGTCCATATTATCCCATTGTAGACCACAGACGATGAATCCACAGGCCATGTTGCCCTCAGTATAGAAATACCCACCACACAGACGGAGACTACAGGCAAACCTACCCCACCCACTTCACCCCTATTGTCTCACATGTTACAGTCTAAACAGACTTCTGTGGGAGGACTGAACAAAATTAAAGCTGTAAGTAAGAGCATGTCCCTCCACTGGTTGTAAGTCAAGAGGTTGTTGTCAGGGCAAAATGTCTATCCTGTGTTCATCTGTGCATCTGTCATGCTGTTAAGTTTTCTATAAAAATTCTCTGAAACTATTGCATTGATTTTTATCAAGTTAATCATTTGGATGTTTTGTTGACTCCCTTTTCAGATTATTTTTTTAAAGATTTTTGATCAGTTTGAAGGCTTATTTTCCTTCATGTACTATACAATTTTTATTTTTATAGAAACAGGGAAATGGATTTCAACCAAATTTCACATAAAGGATCCTTGAATTACCCTGAATCAGATTGCCAAAACCTAGTTAAAGTGGATAAAACACATTTCTTAAATGAATATTGCTAATTTCCATATAATGAAATTTTTAATTGTAAATACCTTGAAATTAAGTTTCAGAAATTGATGTGTAAAATTTTAACCAATTTCTCAGGAATTTTACTTGAGTGAATCATGATCAAACTGCGATTCAGCATAGTCACCTTTTTCACTTGTGACAGTTTTGTACAAAATAAATTTTCAACTGAAATTCAATTTAAGAATTAACTTCTAATGAATTTGGTATGGATGTTTTTAGTGGTAGCCCTATTCTCAATTTTGCTTCCATTGTATTGAAAGCATCAGTATACTTTGATATAAAGAAAGGGGTGTCTTCCCTGGGATCCGGATAATGAATCACAAATTAGCACCCAAACATTTGAAATTCTCATTTCATACACTTCACTGGGTAATGAAGGGTACTATTTGAGGGGTGATTGCTTGTGCTTCATTTTCCTGAACTCATGGCTGATTTCTAAGAAAGGGCTTGTCATGATATAAAGACACACTCAGTGACAATTTCTAGCTATCTGTGTTTTTTTGACAGGAAGTTGAGGCTGAGCATGCTCTGAAGCAAACCCAAGCAGCCAATCAGAAACAAGATGTCGCCCAGGAAACCACACCCATCAAAACACAAGCACAAGCCATTAATGGTAATTATGAAATATAAAAAAATTGTCATCAAAGGGTTTTAATTATTTCACACATTTGGTTGACCAATGTACATTATGATCACATCTACAAGCAATTTCATTAATATATCTCACATTTTCTAGTTACTGAGACAACCTTTTCTAATGTTTTCATCAAATTTTATTTTGTTTCTTGACCATCTTTTTATTTGGTCCATATTTATACCCCCCACCTACGAAGTAGAGGGGGGTATATTGGTTTCACCATGTCTGTCTGGCTGTCTGTCCATCCGTCCGTCAATCCGTCCGTCCATCCGTCCGTCCGTCCGTAGACCTTTTCGTTTCCGGAATCTAACTCAAGAACCAAGTGGCCTACAATCATGAAACTTTATACAAATGTTCCTTATGACCCCAAGAAATGCCCTATTGTTTTTTGGGTTACATAGGTCAAAGGGCAAGGTTACGGTCAGCCTTTGTTCAATTTTCGTTTCCGGACTCTAACTCGAGAACCAAGTGACCTACAAGCGTGAAACTTTATGCAAATGTTGCTTATGATCCAAGGAAGTGCCCTATTGTTTTTGGGTCATATATGTCAAAAGTTAAGGTCACAGTCAATTTTTGTTCAATTTTCATTTCTGGTAGTGACCTAGAATCATGAAACTTCATGCAAATGGTGCATATGGTCTCAATATATGTTACAAACACATCCTGCACTAAAAGCTCTTGCATTCTGACAAAGTGCTTGTGGGGGGTATTAGTCTGGTCTGCGACAGTTCTAGTTTTTCATGCTTCTGCATTGATAGATTTATATTGTAATAACAAAGTTGATATGTCCATGAGTATTTTTGTCATGAAACCATTCTGTAATTCTGATCATTTCCAGAAATTAACACAAAAATTCTTATGGCTGCCAATTATTTTTAACTTTTTGACTAGACTTAGCATGAAAACAAATCTCAAGAATATATTTCTTGAGATACCAAGGTCAAAGTTGGGGAAAACTAGGTTATTGAGGCTATAATTACAAGACTTTTAGAATTTAGCCAACAATAAGTACCAAATTTGACAGAAGGGTTGGTGTTAGAGGGTATTTATTTAGTTGAGATCTAGTACTTATTTATGTATTGTTTCCCTTATATACAGTTATAGAACAAACACCTGTCCAGATGACAGAAATTCAAACAGAGGTAATAGAGGTTGCTTCTGTACCGGAGGTGAAGACTGAGATAGATGTGGTGTCAGAAGAACAAGGTAAAATTAATAATCGAAGGTCAAGAACATTCTAATAGATACTAATACCATAGAGTTTAGAGTAGATTAGGGGTACCAACAGAAATACAAAAAGGGGTAACAGAGATTGCTTCTCTTGAGGTGAAGACTGGGATAAATTGTGGTGTCAGAAGAACAAGGTAAAATGTTGACAGACCCAGGGTTTTAAGGGGAGTAGGTTTTGCGAGTCTGAGACTCTCAAATAAGTAGCCAGTAGCCTCAAAGCTATATCTGATGTGAGTCCCAAAGACCCTCAGGGTTTTAAGTTTAGCAGGTTTTATGAATCTAAGTCTCTCAAATAAGCTAACTGGACCCTCAAAATTATATCTGATTTGAGTCCGACAGACGCTCAGGGTTTTAAGGGACCCAGGTTTTGCTAGTCTTAGACTCTCAAATTAATACCCAGGACCCTGAAAACTATCTGATATGAGTCCCAAAGACCCACTTAGGGTTTTAATGTTTAAAACTGTCTTCAATTTTTTCTCGAAGTTGAGCCCCAAATTTATGTATTGTAAAATATATCCAATAACTTCTTTACTTTTAATCGAGAAATAGCACTAAATTCATATAAGAACAAGTTAAGTGCTTCAAAAGAAAATGTCTCCCTCAGGAGTTCCCCATTATTGAGTCCTTGGGCCATGTTTTGTTTCAGTCAGACCAAAACCTTGAACCTGCAAATCATGAAAACCCTTTGCTGTTGGTGAGAAATTCTAGGACTTATGTACCCACACTGTAAAAAAAAAAAAAAAAAAAGAATGATCAAAGATCACATTAAAAGGGAAATTTACCTTCAAAATCCACCCATTTATCAAACACAACATATGGATACTTTTAAGATATTCTTTTAAATTTGAATTGGGTTTTATACTGCTTTCAACAATCTTTCAATTATATTGTGGCAACTAGAGTACCTAACAATGGATTCCTGGTATTTCTCATGCCAGTGCCTTTCCTAGGCTCCAGCTGCTATCTCACATAGGTCTATGATTATCAACCCATTGGTGAGAGACAAATAGTTAGAAAGGATGAGTGCCGCCATCGGGGATCAAACATTGTATTTTTTTTTCTTTTGATGCAGGGCCACTTGATGCTTTCTGGCAGTGATAAAAAAAGGGATATTGAATGAGTAGTCATGAAATACCAAATACTGAATGAGTTATCTATAAACAGATTGAGAAAGGCTTTTCCAGGTTTAAATCTGATTTATATTACGAGTGTAATAAATTTTGGTATCTTAGGACCACAGTTTTGATATTCTATTCATAATACTGTAAACGGCTTTATATTGGCGGTGTCCAAATTTTTGCAAGTTTTTCGATTAAGATTTATTGGCGTTGATTTATTTTGGCGCATCTTACTTTAACGCCAAAATTAAACGCTTTATCTATATTTCATTTTTTCGTCTTTCAAAACAACGTAAGTAAAAGACAGGCGATTTCTAGAGTAATGTCAACTCTCTACATACTTAACAATAGTTTGTTTTTACACCTTTTGTTATAGTTATAATGCGTGTATAAGTTTTTCACACTTTTTCTCAGTGATTTCGTAACAATGTATCAACCAACTTGGTTCTGGAATCTTGAAATTGTTGGATCAGTGCAATACTTTTGTAAGTGCCTATAATTTATAAGCACTTACAATCGTATTGCGCTGACCCGTCGAAAGGTCAAAGCTGTCAGCAGTTTCTAGCTCCACTGGCTGAAAGCCACTGGGGCTATTGTAATGGCATTGTGTCCGTCGTGCGTCAGTCCGTCTGTCCGTCCGTGTGTGCGTGCGGTCGTAAACTTTTCTTTAAAAATCTTCTCCTCAGAAACTACTGGATGGATTTCAACCAAACTTCACAGGAATGATCCTTGGGTGACCCTCTTTCAAAGTTGTTCAAGAAATTTTGATCCAATGAAAAACATGGATTTAATGGGCGTGGCTAATTTCCAGATATGGTAAAAAGTGAGTTTTCTCAGATTCTAATCAATGGATACCAGTTAAAGTTTACATGAATGATCCTTGGGTGACCCTTTATCAGTCTACAAAAAAATCATTGTGATCGGATGGAAAATATGCATTTTATGGGCGAAGGTCAATTCTCTATATGTTATATAGTGGAAACTTTGAAAATCATTTTCTCAGTATGTTACTGATGGATATCAACCAAATTTTACTGGAATGATCCTTGAGTGACCCTTTATCAGTCTACAAACAATCATTGTGATCGGATGGAAAATATGCATTTTATGGGCGGAGGTCAATTCTCTATATATTATATAGTGGAAAATTTGCAAATCATTTTCTCAGAATCTAATGTTTGAATATCAACCGAATTTCACTGGTATGATCCTTGAGTGACCCTTTATCAGTGTAACAAAAATTATTTTGATTGGATGGAAAATATGCATTTTATGGACGGAGGTCATTCCTCAATATGTTAAATAGTGGAAACTATGAAAATCATTTTCCCAGAATGTAACTGATGGACTCATTTTCAACATCAGTAGAACCCCAAATATCTAAAAATCTAGTCAAAACATTTATTTGCTATTACAAGAATTTCATGCCTGTGGAGCGACTCATGGCTTCTAGTTCTTATTCCAAGTTGAATAAGTATGGTCCGCATATCTTTGATATAAATTTAATTAAAATTGACTAAAGTGTATAGATTTCATATCCCTTATAATAAAGAACACATATAACACATATCAATGACAAAAATTGGCGTTGGATTAATTTTGGCACATTTTAGCTTGACCGCAAATATAGCCAAAATAAAACCACCGCCAAAATTACTCCGTTTACAGTATGACCCTAATTTCTGCAATAAGTACACAAAATTCTTGAAAGTTCATCAAAATTTTCCAAGTAACATATAAAGATGTTTGTAGAATGATGTCATTAAAACCATTTTCACAGTAACAAAATACGTGTAGCATTGCTTTATGCTCTTAGCTCATTTGCATAGTTATTCCACTAGTGTAAAAACACCCTTGCACCCCACATAGGCTATATAACAATAATCCTTTATTTATAGTAATTGAAGTTGACCAAGTTAAGGAGGAGATAGTTGTGTTTGGTGAGATCCCAGTGGAAGAAGAAATTGAGGTGACTACACATGAGAGTCCTGTCAAACAGCAAACACCTGTCAAACCTGAAACTGTAAGTCCTGTCAAACAGCAAACACCAGTCAAACCTAAAACTGTAAGTCCTGTCAAACAGCAAACACCTGTCAAACCAGAAATTGTAAGTCCTGTCAAACAGCAAACACCTGTAGAAACCTGAAACTGTAAGTCCTGTCAAATAGCAAACACCAGTCAAACCTGAAACTGTAAGTCCTGTCAAACAGCAAACACCAGTCAAACCTGAAACTGTAAGTCCTGTCAAACAGCTAATTCAGATTAAACCTGACAGTGCAAGTCCTGTCAAACAGCAAACACCAGTCAAACCTGAAACTGTAAGTCCTGTCAAACAGCAAACACCAGTCAAACCTGAAACTGTAAGTCCTGTCAAACAGCTAATTCAGATTAAACCTGACTGTGCAAGTCCTGTCAAACAGCAAACACCAGTCAAACCTGAAACTGTAAGTCCAGTCAAACAGCTAATTCAGATTAAACCTGACAGTGCAAGTCCTGTCAAACAGCAAATACCTGTCAAACCAGAAACTGTAAGTCCAGTCAAATAGCTTATTCAGATTAAACATATATTTTTGTGTGTAATAACTCCAGTTAGAAAACGACATCTTCACATTTGTAATAACATCATTTTGCTGTAACAAGATAGTGTTACTATAAGCTGTTGTGTCATTAGCAACTTCACTAGTGCAATATAACCGTTAATTTTTTCAATGATGTAGGCTATATATATAATACATACTTAGTGTATTGTATGCAAAAAATATCTAATGAAGTTGGGAGAATTGATAACTGTCGAGGCTCTGCCGAGACAATTATCAATTCTCACAACCGAGTTTGATTTTTTTTTCATACAATTCACTAAGTACGTATTATATTAATCTTATAAGTTCTATTTGTCTTGTTTTCGTCGATGATTCTAACTGAAATGTAAGTTTCTAAAACTAACCGCATTATATCATTGATCTAAAAATAACTTTGTGATATCATAAAAAAATATCATACGGATGTTTTCACACGGATATTTGTATGGTTATAAGATAAAATGTTATCTATAATATAATAAACAAATCTTGCTTATTCAGGCTCCAGTTTTAGTAGAGGAGCCAGAGATATCAGAACCAATCCCTGTACCCACAGCCCCCATTGTAATGGTTATGGAGGATAAACCTGCTATCAAGGAGGAGCCTCCGTCACCCGCTAGCAGTGTGTCGTCAAGGATCAGTGAATCTGGCAGTAAAACAAGCGGTAGAAAGTCAAAAGGTGAGATGGGTTTAATTGGAATATTACTCTGGAAAAAATCTTTAAATCAATGAAATTTTTAATATAATAATTTGGATTCATTTGTCAAGATGAATAAAAAGTCTCAGGTAAATTTGATTACAATAAAAATCCTGAGAGTACTATATGCACATATGGTGAGTTAGTATTCTGTTTTGAAAAATGTGATGCTTATATTTTTCAGATTTGAAAATGTTAATCAGTTAGTATAGACTAAGATCAGACTGCACTTATGTGCAGGCTGATCATTGTCTATACCTCTTTCCAAAGCAGAAATTTTCAAGGTTCAGAATGACAAGAAAATTACACGTACAATATGAATATTGTTGCAATACCATTAATTCAAAAGATGGTAGTGTTTACTCTTTGATTAATTTCTATATACAGTTTTTAGCTCACCTGAGCACAAAGTACTCAGGTGAGCTATTGGGATAGTAGAATGTCCGTCGTCAGTCGTGCATCGTCCGTCGTGCGTCGACCGTCGTCCACAATTTCTTTAAACATCTTCTCCTCCTAAACCAGTGGGCCAATCTTGATGAAACTTGGCAGGGATGTTCCTTGGGTCAAGCTCTCCCAAAGTTGTTCAAATAAATGAAATCCACCCTTAACTTTCCCTTTACCCTTAACAAAAAGGGTGGAAATTTGAAAATCTTTAAAAATCTTCTTCTCTGAAACCAGGAGGTAGACAGCTTTCATATTTGGTATGTAGCATCATCTAGTGGACCTATACCAAGTTTGTTCATATCAAGACCCTGGGGTCATATTTGGGCTTTGCCCTGGCCCAACCCTTTTTACATAGAATCAAAGAGCGAAAATCTTTAAAAATCTTCTTCTCTGTAACCAGATGGCAGACAGCTTTAATATTTGGTGTGTAGCATCACCTAGTGGGCCTCTACCAAGTTTGTTCATATCAAGACCTTTGGGTCATATTTGGGCTTTGCACAGGTGCATCCCTTTATCTCTTCTGAGCATGAAGGGTAAAAAAATGAAAATCTTCAAAAATCTTCTTCTATGAAACCAGAAGGCAGACAGCTTTCATATTTGGTATGTAGCATCATCTAGTGGACCTCTATCAAGTTTGTTCATATTTAGACCCTAGGATCATATTTGGGCTCCACCCGGGCGCAACCCTTTTTACATAGAATCAAAGAGCGAAAATCTTTTAAAATCTTCTTTAATCAAAACCAGAGGGCACACTGCTTTCATTTTTAGCTCCACTGGCTGAAAGCCACTGGGGCTATTGTCATGGCGTTGTGTCCGTCGTGCGTCCGTCCGTCCGTGCGTCCGTGCGTGTGGTCGTAAACTTTTTCTTTAAAAATCTTCTCCTCAGAAACTACTGGATGAATTTCAACCAAACTTCACAGGAATGATCCTTGGGTGACCCTCTTTCAAAGTTGTTCAAGAAATTTTGATCCAATGAAAAACATGGATTTAATGGGCGTGGCTAATTTCCAAATATGGTAAAAAGTGAGTTTTCTCAGATTCTAATTAATGGATACCAATGAAATTTTATATGAATGATCCTTGAGTGACCCTTTATCAGCCTACAAAAGATTATTGAGATCGGATGAAAAATATGCATTTTATGGGCGGAGGTCATTTCTCTATATGTTATTTAGTGGAAACTTTGGAAATCATTTTCTCAGATATAAGTGATGGATATCAACCAAATTTCACTGGAATGATCCTAGAGTGACCCTTTATCAGTCTTCCAAAATTCAAAGTGATCGGATAAAAATTATGTATTTTATGGGCGGAGGTCATTTCTCTATATGTTATATAGTGGAAACTTTGGAAATCATTTTCTCAGAATCCAACCAATAGATATTAACCAAATTTTACTGGAATAATCCTTGAGTGACCCTCTATCAGTCTACCAAAAATTATAGTGATTGAATGAAAATTATGCATTTTATGGGCAGAGGTCATTTCTCTATATGTTATATAGTGGAAATTTTGGAAATCATTTTCTCAGAATCTAACCAATGGATATCAACCAAATTTTACTGGAATGATCCTTGAGTGACCCTTTATCAGTCTACAAAAATTATTGTGATCAGATGAAATATGCATTTTATGGACGGATGTCATTTCTGTATATGTTATATAGTTGAAACTTTGAAAATTATTTTCAACATCAGTAGAATCCAAAATATCTAAAAGTCTAGTCAAAACTTTTATTGCTTTACAAGAATTTCAAGCCTGTGGAGCGACTCAAGCCATTCATGGCTTTCTAGTTGGTATGTAGCATCATCTTGTGGGCCCCTACCAAGTTTATTCATATCAAGACCCTTTGGTCATATTTGGGCTCCACCCGGGCGCATCCCTTTCAGCTCATCTGAGTACGATGGGTGAAAATGGGAAAACCTTCAAAAATCTTCTTCTCTGACACCAGAAGGTAGACAGCTTTCATATTTAGAATGTAGCATCATCTTATGGACCTCTTCCAAGTTTGTTCATATCAAGACCCTGGGGTCACTTTTGGGGTCCACCCGGGTGCATCCCTTTTTACATAGAATCAAAGAACAAAAAGGCATATCTGTCTTGCTCTTTGCTGAAAATGTTCCATGGTATTGATCTTAGGCAAATATCTTCTTTTTGACATCTGCCTTTCTATTTAATATGATGTCCCAGGGGTCATAGAGACTCAGGTGAGCGATCTAGGACCATCTTGGTCCTCTTGTTTACTGTCTTGCAAAAATTGCAATCTTAGAGCATTAACAAATCAGTCAATTGTCAGTCAACATAGGCTGAAGAATAGAATTAATCAAATAAATTTATGGCTAGTTGTTGGAAAATACTCCCCAAGTTATATAGTAAATAAATTATATTACCTTTTTGTACTCAATTAGGTGGGAGGAGCTCAACAGGTGCCCGTAGAGGTTCTACTAGAGTCACCAGAAGATCTGGACAGGGGGTATGTATCTTAATATTTTGTCCACAAAACCACAAATTAGAAGCAGACTTATGACATATCGTCTTAACTTCTTTGTGTCCAAATGAACAATCCTGATAACCTTTAGTTGAATTTTCAGATCAAAATCATCTGACAATGTTTAAAGTCACCTTTCAATTTTACCCTTCCAATAAATAAATAATAATTTGATAGATAAAAAAACCCAAACAAATTTTTAAATGGTCACGATTTCTTTGTCAAAAGAGAAAAATTTTCAGGAATTCAAGCTGTCTAAAATTTTTTGGTCTGGTAATCGTTAAATACCCTCTTACCAATGGGTAGAATTCAAGAAACTTATATAAAACATTTAAACCTTTGTGTGGGAGGGATTTCAAACAATTTCAAATAACCACAAAGTAAAGACTCTGACCAGCCTGTGCATCTGCACGGTCTGACCACTATGCATTGATTAGATATATAAGATCTCAAAGTATCTGTAGACCATAAGGATACTTCATATTTTCAGTATGTGGCTGTCTAGGCTGCTAAATGTTTGCCCCTCATGAAAATTTCAAATTGTTGGAAATGTCTCACACTTTTTCTTTATTTTAGGATGATCAAAGTTCAAGGGCGAGTGATGGAGAGACAAGTGATGATGATTCCAGTGTTGTTGTTGTTCCATCAGGGACCTCAGCATTTTCTGAATCTATACCAAATAGTCCCCTATCACATGGGTGAGTTAGTTACCCAAGTAATGTTTAGGACACTTATTTTTAGAATATGACTGCCATATGGTGAATAAGTGTTATAAGTGAATCTTTCTGATATGATTTTCTTTGTGCAAAAAGAAAATATTCAACAATTAAAATAGAATCAGATAGGTTTTCCTCAATGAATTATCTACATTGATTCTGATATATATTTCATTTAGAAAAAATAATTTCTTATTCATGAAAGTAGAAAATAATCAAATGGAGAAAAAGAGCTTATTATCCACAGTTAAAGTAATGAAACAGTGAATCGCAGGAAAGTGTTAGGTCAATTTGAAGTGAAAATGCAATGAGAAGTCCCTTTATAATATGACTTACGTAGGGGGAGTGAAATAAACCCGTTGAAAATTTTTGATATTACACAGGTGTTATTACACTAGTGAAATAACTATGCAAATGAGCTCAGAGTGAATATCAACACTATTTTGTAACCGCGAAAAATGACTTCATAATCTATACATGTATCTTGTGACATCAGTTTTAAATAGCGTTATAAGTTTAGCGGAATATTAAAATGTTGAATTTCAAGAATATTGACAATTTTTCTCAAAAATTTGGTTTACATTATAAATAAGATATAAAATTTGTGCTCATGAAATACAGAATTTATTAAACTCATCATCTAAACAGATAAAAACTCGGCACAGCCTCGTTTTTATCTGTTTATAGATGACTCATTTAATAAATTCCGTATTCCATGACCACTCATTCAATATCCTCTATAAAATACATTGGAAGGTGTTAAAGATATTTTGAATTTGTATGACTCATAATCGGTACATTTCTGTTTCAGGTCCGATACAGAGGATGATAAAGCCTACAAAACTTGGAAGAAATCTATTATGTGGGTGTGGCGGGCTGCAGCCAATCATAAGTAAGTATTGATTCCTTTATAATCCATCATGTGGGTTTAGTAAAATCATGTGGGTTTACTTGTAAAAATCTGCTATTTAAAGGGTATCATTAGAGGTTTAGATGAGAGAAAATGCAAACAAGCTTTGAAGGGCTTATGTTTGACCCTTTAACCAGGGTTTTTGACCCTCAAAAATCTGAAAATACTCTATTTTGACCAATAAATTTTCATCAAGGGAGTCATTTTTGACCCTTCGAATGTTCAGTATTAAATAATGATACTGCTTCAAATACAATGTTTTGGAATCAATTGTCTCCTTTTAGAGAGACAATTTAGAAGTTAAAAAGCATTTCCCAGAATTTCTTATAATATTTGTTGTATTGTTTGAACCATGTTGAAAACAGTTTTGACCCCTAGAAATTCACAGTCAAGGGGTCAATGAATCCTGAATTTGAAAAACTAACACAAGCCCTGTCTCACATCTTAATTTTCTGGATGAACCTTATGTTGTTGATACTAATTTGAGACAACCCCAATTGCAAGTGTATTCTTGTTTTATTTATACACCCCACCTACAAAGAAGAGAGAAATATTGGTTTCACAATGTCTGTCTGTCCAACCGTCTGTTATCTATAGACTTTTATCTGTTTCCAGAATCTAACTCTAGAAAAAAATGACATCGAATCATGAAACTTTGTATAATGGTTGCCGGTTAGCCAAAGATTTTGGTCACAAAAGTAACAGGTATAGGTTATGAATGCACCTTATCTAATAATCATTCCTGGACTCAAACTCATGAAAAAAGTGACCTTGAATCATGAAATTTTATACAATTGTTGCCAATAACCTAAGGAAGTGCCCTTTTATTATATGGGTCATGAAGGTCAAAGGTCAAGGTCACAATCAATCTTTGGCTGAAAATTGTTACCAGATACTAATTCAACATTAATTGATATAAATTCATGACAATTTATACAATTGTTGTGCTTAATCCAGGGAAGTGCTCTAGTTTTTAGCTGTCATTCAGACCAAAGGTCAAGGTCATGTTTTGAACTTTGCCTGTGAACAGTTTTTCGACTAAAATTCAAGAATAAAGTGACCTAGATTCATGCAACTCTATACAATTTTTGCCATTGCCCGAAGACTGCCCTATTGTTTTTGGGTTCCAAGGCAATGATGGCAATCATACTTAGACAAAGGGCTTTGACAGCTCTATTTGAATCTAAAATCCAGTGAAACTTCTCTTCTGTATAAGTGTTGTGGAAATTTACCATTCTGTATTTTCAGATATGCCAATGTATTTCTACACCCTGTAACAGATGATATTGCTCCTGGATATTCTACTGTAGTCAGGAGGTATGAAGTAATTCATTATTTCGTACTTTAACCTTTCTTGCTGTACACAAAGCTTTTTCAGGAAGTACAGACAAAGATCAGACTGCATAGACATCCAGTCTGATCTTAGCCATAACTGTCTGTTTTCTGCTCAATTATTGAGGGAAAAACCTGGAGATGGACAAGTTTGCATTACCCAAAGTTTGACAATTTATTTGAGACAAAGTTGAAATTCAGTAATTTATTACCAGGCATCAAAAGATATACAACAATTTTTTGTCCATCTTTCTATTTGTCCATTTGTCTGTCTGCAAATTTAATTAAAAAAAGCACCATTAATAATTTATTCAATGTGTTTCAAGATTCAATGCCCATATTTTGCATGATGGTGAATCTCTTCTCACACATCTGCATTGACTAAGGTCAATGTCATCCACCAAGGCAAAACTTCTTATAAAAGTTTTAGTTAATAAGTGTTTTTCAAACACTTCTGTTGATGCCAGTCCCTCCATAATTGGTAATCTCTTGTGTTGGAAGTTCAAATACAAGTAGTGTAGCTTTTAACAAGTTTTTATGCCCCTAACCATGAAATTGGAACCGGCATATAGAGTTACCTCTGTTTCTGTCTGAGTGCATGGGTTTGTGCATGTGCGTGTGAGTGTATCCAAATCAAGCTGGGAGCATAATTTCTACGGATAAATTTCAAGATAACTTTGTATAGTTGTTCCCCTGGGTGAGTACTATTGTCCTGTGAAAAGTTGGCAAGATACACTTAAGATCAAGGTCAAACCTGAAAGTCAAATAGTTCACAAATGGGGGCATCAGTGTTCTGTTACTCATTTCTAGTCCAATGGATAATGATTAACCTTAAAAGTAGCAATATTTGATTGTATGAATGGGCTGTGATACTGTTGAAGAGCAATGATATACTCTACAAAAGTCATGCAATAATTGCAACCCATTAAAATAAAGATTTTTATGCCCCCTTATCAAGAGATCAGGGGCATATTGTTTTACTCATGTCCGTCTGTCTGTCCGTCCATCTGTCTGTCAGTCCGTCTGTCCGAAAACTTAACCAAACTTAACCTTTGCCTTATCGAGAGATCGCTGTTATGGGAGCATTCGTGTTTAATTAGTTTTAATTGCATCACATGGGGAAATCCATTGCACTATATTTCTGGTAAAAAACAGTTAAACTTTCGGGAAAAAACCCAACCTTCAATTTGCAAGTCCAGTGTTGTAGGAACGCGAATATCACTTGTTCCCCTTCCATAACCAAGCTTTGCTATTTGATCTTTTAGAAATTCAAGTATTTTTAAAAGAATATCTGATAACAAGCATGCAGTTCTGATTCTTAGCAGATGTTAACAGCAAATCGACAAAGACCATCAAGCGTTCCTCTCAACTTAGACAGATCATGCCAATGTCATTTAAAATGCGCAATTATCTGTCATAATTAATTTTTTGGTCGTACATATCTCTTCAAATGTCAAAATTGATGTTTATTTGTGTAATTTATGCCATTAAACTTCGATTGTGAGATTATTTGCCATGCGCTAAGGCTTTTGCACTTAATACTTCAACAAACGCAGTGACAAAGACACTCATCCCTATACTAAATCAGCTGTAAGCAGATGGTATAAGTACAACTGCAGACTTCTACAGATTTTCACTCCTCAGTGGTGTTTTGGAATGTGGAGATGATTATTTGAAAATAAATTTTTCATGGGTATATACTGTTAAAGTTTTGTTAGAGCCCTATGCTCATTTATAGCCTTGCCCCTTCCTTCAGACATCAATTTTGATCATTTTTAGCTCCACTGGCCAAAGGCCACTGGGGATATAGTCATGGTGTTGTGTCCGTCCTCTGTACATCCGGTGGTAAACTTTTTCTTTAAAAATCTTCTCCTCAGAAACTACTGGATGAATTTCAACCAAACTTCACAGGAATGATCCTTGGGTGACCCTCTTTCAAAGTTATTCAAGAAATTTTGATCCAATGAAAAACATGGATTAAATGGGCGTTGCTAATTTCCAAATATAGTAAAAAGTGAGTTTTCTCAGATTCTAATAGATGGATACCAATTAAATTTTACATGAATGATCCTTGGGTGACCCTTTATCAGTCTACAAAAAATTATTGTGATCGGATGAAAAATATGATTTTATGGGCAGAGGTCATTCATCTATATATTATATAGTGGAAACTTTGAAAGTCATTTTCTCGGAATCTAACTGATAGATATCAACCAAATTTTACATGAATGATACTCGAATGACCCGTTATCATGCAGCCATAAATTATTGTCATTGGATGAAAAATATGTCTTTTATTGGTAGAGGCCATTTCTCTATACATTATATAGTGGAAACTTTGAAAATCATTTTGAACATCAGAAAAAACAAAATATCTAAAAATCCAGTCAAAACTTTGATTTGCTATTGCAGGAATTTCAAGCCTGTGGAGCTACTCAAGCCACTCATGGCTTTCTAGTTTGTTTGATTTTTGGTATAGCCTCTAATAAGCCCCCATCCTCACCAAATCGATGTCTTGGTGATTTCAATGGAGGATAAATGTTACTTTACCCAACAAAATGATAAACTTCTGTGTTAATTCAAAGCTTAAAATAATGATTTGCTTTTAGTTTTTCTTTGATTTTCTGAGTGTTCTGTACTCTAGATTATTCAAATGCATGTACTCAATACAGATTTACATATGTGAGGACGTGAAAGAATAGCTAAAAAAGCTGTAGCATTATTGGCTAATCTACGTCTTAACTACTGTAACCTCTAATAAACCCCCACCCCCTTGTATTAGAATCTTGATGTTGTATAAGAGCTATTACAGTATACAGTAAGTCTTAATTACCTTAAAATTGCAATCAAGATAAGAAGAGGGCATTTGTTGATTTCAGAGAGACATGAAAACCTAATTGCACTTATAAATATCCAAAACTGAATCATACATGAGTATGATTTAAGGTGTTTAGTCTCATACCTCTCTGAAATCAACTACTACTCTTTTCGTATTTTATAATCTAATATCATGAAGCAAAACTGTTAGGATTTTTCCATACTGAGACAGATTTCTGATAGGAATTTCTTGTTCACAAGCCTGAAACATTGGTGCAAACTCAAATTTGTTTTCATCAGGATTAAAACAATTTTTTCATCTAATCAGATTGTTTGAATCTTGATGGACACAAGTTTAACTATTTTTGTTCAATACAAATTCAAGTTCATTATGATAGGGTTATAATACAAGTTGTTTTGATTTCACCAGACCTAAAGATCTGACAGTCATTAAGAAACACATAGAAAATGGTACAATAAGAACAACTAGCGAGTTCCAGAGAGACATGATGTTAATGTTTACAAACGCCATTATGTACAACAATGCAGACCATGATGTGTATAAAATGGCAGAAGAAATGTACAATGATGTGTTGGAACATATAGAGGTAATTATATAAATGTTTACAAACACCATTATGTAAAACAACACAGACCATGATGTGTATTAAATGGCAGAAGAAATGTACAATGATTTGTAAGAACATAGAGGTAATTATATTAAGGTTTACCTATGCCGTTATGTACAGGAGAATTATTTTAATGTTTACAAATGCCATTATGTACTAAAATGCAGAACATAATGTGTACAAAATGGCAGAAGAAATGTACAATGATGTGTTAGACCATATAGAGGTGATTAAGCAAATGCTTAGTAACACCATTATGTTTGTAAGGCAGATCATACTGTGTATAAAATGGCAGGAGAAACATATGAGGGTTGTCCTAGAAATTCGTGAACTTTCTCGATTATTCAAAAATCCAGCATCCGATTAAAGCAAAACTCTTACGTTGACAACACACATTAATTTTCAACAAATTTATAAAGGTTTTACGATTTTGATGTGGTCATGTTGAGAAATAAAGCTTTAAAAGACACGCTCAGTAGGGTTGGTTGGCGCATGTCAAATTTATTACTTACGAATCTTATATGGTAGATGTTTGAACGTCATTTATTTCAATATTCATGATGAATTTGATATAAAACAACCATTGCTGAAAACAGTTAATTCTGGAGTTCACGCAAGTGTATTTTCATACAAATGACATTATGCAGTTCGCAGTTATGAAGTTTTGTTTTGTCTTAGTGCAAGTCAAACAACGTGAAAATGGCGATGTCAACGGAACGCTTGGTGCACAAATTCGTTCATATTCAGGTCTGAATCGCAAAATAAGCCCTATACAGACAATAAAAGCATTCGAAATAAGGAATGACCATAACTGTTTGTGGGGCATACCCTTTTTTACGGATAAATGAGGCTCAAAAGTGAAATGACTTAAAAAATATCGGAAAAAAAGATTTAGTTAGGAAGAACTAATGCGAGAACCATCGATAAATGAATAAAAGACGTTTTTGGCAACGTCAATCAGAAAGCCTGGTGGGATACAGAAATTGCGAAAACATGTAAGTAAAACAGCAGTGTATAGTTTCATATGACTTGATCAGGAGTCGTGCCAATAAATGATAGGTATCAAGATTTTAAAGAAATATGCATGCGTTTTTGGCATTAAAAGAGATTTGGAAGCGGTTACCACAAAATCCCAGATTTCTTTGGTGGCTCTATCTCGATGAAATAAGGTAGTGGTAGTGTAATACTAATGTATTCCAAACAAACCCAAATATTATTTTCTGAGCGTACAACACAATAAAAGTTACCTATTTTGAAATGTCTAAAGATATTACGATTTGTTATGAAAAGAAACAACACATTTACTTTACTCACCCATTGTGGGATTAAAAAAATACGAAAGTGTGTAACCAAGTAAAAGATTGAAGGAAAATGGTTTCAAAATCAAATATCTTATTGAATGCATAACAAAAGTCTATATCAACAATGCTTTGAGATATGTTTTGACATAGGTTCTTTCTTTGTAAAAAGTATATAGGGTCAGTAAGAACGCTACTTTGATAAGAAGTGATTCAGTTTTAAAACAACATTTGACATATTATAAAATGACGTCACTAGCGTGGGCTGGCACCCATTTACTAGTGTTAGGTTTTAATTCATATCTTCGCGAGTATTCAAAATAGCCCTCTGTAGTCACACCAGAAAAAAGGAAAATAATTAATCCACATTACCGTTAATTTTCAGATTCATTGGCCATTTCAAATAAAAGTTATCACAAAAGCTCAAGAATTCCTGGGACAACCCTCGTATAATGATGTCTCAGAATAAATAGAGAAGTTCAGAATGATTTAAAAGCAAAAAAAAATCTTCCTTAAAAGGACAAAGTTTAGTTTAAAGGTAGTGGACCCTCAATAGTTCTGCAATATTTCGGACCACATATTCTTTCACAATGTTAACCAGGGTTTCCTAATGAAAATCATTAGGAAACCTTGGTTAACACTGTTAAAGTTCATTATCTCTGAGACGTTGCAAAACTATTACAATGTTGAGTTTTTATTCAGAGAATAGCAATTTGCAGGAAAAATGAAACCTGGCTCAAAGGTCAACTTATACAGTTAAAGGAGGCAACTGAATGCTAAATGTGACCCGTCATGCAGAAAGGGACCATCTTGGAATTCTGTACAATTTTTTTAGCGCACCTGTGCGTCGTCCACAATTTCTTTAAACATCTTCTCCTCCTAAACAAGTTGGCCAATCTTGATGACACTTGGTAGGGAAGTTCCTTGGTCCAAGCTCTACAAAAGTTGTTCAAATAAATGAACTCCACCCTAATCTTTCCCTTTACCCTTAACAAAAAGGGTGAAAATATGAAAATCTTCAAAAATCTCCTTCTCTAAAACCAGATGGCAGACAGCTTTCATATTTGGTGTGTAGCATCACCTAGTGGGCCTCTACCAAGTTTGTTCATATTAAGACCCTGGAGTTATATTTAGGCTTTGCCTTGGTGCATCCCTCTTTGCTCTTCTGAGCACGAAGAGTTAAAAAATGAAAATCTTCAAAAATCTTTTTCTCTGAAATTAGAAGGCAGACAGCTTTCATATTTGGTGTGTAGCATCACCTAGTGGGCCTCTACCAAGTTTGTTCATATTAAGACCCTGGAGTTATATTTGGGCTCCACCCAGGCGCAACCCTTTAAACATAGAATCAAAGAAGAAAATCTTTAAAAATCACCTTTTCCGAAACCAGAGGGTACACAGCTTTCATATTTGGTATGTTGTATCATCTAGTGGGCCCCTTCCAAGTTTGTTCATATCAAGACCATGAAATCATATTTGGGCTCCACCAGGGCGCATCCCTTTTAGCTCATCTGAGCAATATGGGTAAAAATAGGAAAACCTTCAAAAATCTTCTTCTCTGAAACCAAAAGGCAGACAGCTTTCATATTAAGTTTGTAGCATCATCTAAAAGACCTCTACCAAGTTTGTTCATATCAACCCCCTGGGGTCACATTTGGGCATATCTGTCTTGCTCTTGGCTGAAAACATTCCATGGTATTGATCTTATGAAGAAATTATCTCCTTTTTGACATCTGCCTATTTAATAAATGTGATGTCCCAGGGGTCAAAGAGACACAGGTGAGTGATCTAGGACCATCATGGTCCTCTTGTTTGAAAAAAGAGATTGGTTCTAGTACAGGCCAACCTGTCATCTTATATCTGTTCGAAGCTTGACCTATGAACAAAGCGGTTAACTTTATGTGACCCATCATACTAAAAGGGACCATCTGGGAATTCGGTAAAATGAATTATAGAAAAAGAGATTTGATCAAGCATAGTTTAAACCAGAAGTCGCATTTCAAAAATTCTTTCACTGGAAGGTAGATTGAACATTCTAGATTCAGAAAATAGGCACGGTGCAAAAGGTTTTGATCCTAGTCAGTCTGCGCAGTCCGCGCAGTCTGACTCGTGTCATCACTTTATGCTTTACCTAGATGGTCCCTTTTCGCATGACAGGTCACATATATTAGAATATATCCTTCTTACACCCCCTGCATCATTGAGATTCAGACTTATTGGTGCCTGTCTGTCAGTCCATACATCTGATCGAAGCTTGACCTATGAACAAAGGGGTTAACTATATGTAACCCGTCACGCGAAAAGGGACCATCCAGGAATTTGGTAAAATGAATTATGTAAAACGATATTTGATCCAGCATAGTTCAACCAGAAGTTGCATTTAGGAAAATTCTTTCACTTTCATTCTAGATTCAGAAAATAGGTACGGTGAAAAAAGTTTTGATCCTAGTCAGTCTGCGCAGTTCGCGCAGTCTGACTAGGGTCGACACTTCATGCACTACCCAGATGGTCACTTTTTGTGTGACTGGTCACATATATTTAGACTGTATCCTTTCTTTCTCCCTGCATCATTGAGATTCAGACTTAATGGTGCCTGTCTGTCATTCCCTACATCTGTTCGAAGCTTGACCTATGAACAAAGCGGTTAACTATATCCTCAAAGGTATTTCAAGTTTAATGGGTATGATTCACTGAACACAACATACTTCTTAGTGACAAATGTTTTGTCAATTTCAAAGACATGATATCATGGTCAGACATTTAAAAAAGCAATGAACAAATCAGTTCTCTGTGAACACTAAGAAATCTCTCAGTTTCTGTAAAAAAAAAAAGGAAAAAAAAAAAAATAATAAGGAAAGTACTTTTAGACTATTGAAGAAGTTACATTTGAAACAGCTATTGTATGAATAAGGTACAGCCTAAGCACAAAGGTGACATTCCTTTGAAAAAAATATCATTGTCTGCCATGCAATTAAGACGAGTGAAAATGGCTCAGCTTACTTCTGCTTTTTATTAAGATTTCCAACCACAGTTACTGTGACTTTTTGAAGTACTCTCAACATTTTGCCCTATTAACCCTTATCCAGCTG
Organism: Fragum whitleyi; assembly: GCA_948146395.1. Taxonomy (NCBI): domain Eukaryota; kingdom Metazoa; phylum Mollusca; class Bivalvia; order Cardiida; family Cardiidae; genus Fragum; species Fragum whitleyi. The sequence goes on from OX411555.1 coordinate 17,218,182, forward strand.
TTTTTAGCTCCACTGGCTGAAAGCCACTTGGGCTATTGTCATGGCGTTGTGTCCGTCGTGTGTGTGTCTGTCCGTGCGTGCATGCGTCCAGACGTAAACCTTTTCTCTAAAAATCTTCTCAGAAACTACTGGATGAACTTCAACCAAACTTCACAGGAATGATCCTTGGGTCACCCTCTTTCAAAGTTCTTCAAGAAATTTTGATCCAAAAAAACCATGGATTTAATTGGCATGGCTAATTTCTATTTATGGTAAAAAGTTAGTTTTCTCAGATTCTAATTAATGGATACCAAATGAATTTTACATGAATGATCTTTGGGTGACCCTTTATCAGTCTACCAAAAATCATTGTCATCGGATGAAAAATATTGATTTTATGGGCGGAGGTCATTTCTCAATATGTTTTATAGAGGAGACTTTGAAAATCATTTTCTCAGAATGTAATTGATGGATATCAACCAATTTTTTCTGGAATGATCCTTGAGTGATCCTTTATCAGTCTATTAAAATTTATTGTGATCGGATGAAAAATATGTATTTTATGGGCGGAGGTCATTTCTCTATATGATATATAGTGGAAACTTTAAAAATCATTTTCTCAGAATGTAATTGATGGATATCAACCAAATTTCACTGGAATAATCCTTGAGTGAACCTTTATCATGCAGCGCAAAATTAATGTCATTGGATGAAAAATATGTCTTTATTGTCAGAGGTAATTTCTCTACATGTTATATAGTGGAAACTTTGAAATTCATTTCAACATCAGTAGAACCCAAAATATCTTAAAATCTAGGCAAACCTTAAGATTTGCTATTTCAAGAATTTCAAGCCTGTAGAGCAACTCAAGACATTCATGGCTTTCTAGTTAAATTTTGTTTCAAACAAATTGCAATTTTTCTGAACTTTTTTTCCTGCATGGCTCTAGTTTTTCCTATGATAATTCATAGAAAAAAGGCAGTATAGTCTGAGATCCGAATGCAAAGATGTGCAGGCTATTATTAGTCTCTATTGTCTGCCTTAGCTTTTCCTACAGAAGGAAAATGCCTTGAACAGCATGGTTGACCCTGTCCTGTATAGTCCATGAACTGTGATTTCTGTGATTTTATTAGCTCTGAGCACAGCTTGCTCATGGTCAGCTTTTGTGGCACATGGTTGTCTGTCATACATTCTTACTAGTAGACCGGACCAACGGTAAATCAATGATTTCTCTGGGATTTCTTATGTTAATGATTCAGCCTTATCAATGTAGAGGTCACAAGATTAGCTCAATCTAGCTCATAGTTACTCAGGATGTCATCTGGTCATAGGGAAGATCCCTATTGACTTTGGTTAAATTCTGACCTATGTCATTGAAAAAGGAGCCTTATAAACAATTTCCTTGCTACAACTCTAGATGTCACAATTTTGGCTCAATCTTTCCCAAACAAGCACAATTTTTCTCAAAATTGTTGATTTGTGAAATTTTTGTGCGGTAATTGAGAAAATTTGGTCCTGAATGCATTTACTTGATTCAATTAATTTCCTTTTTTGACAATATTCTACAACATAGGATGGTTTCTGCTGAAATTGCATCCACTTTTCATTATTATCTGCTACTTGTTTCAATTTAGATCCAGTCTGTATTTTAAATTATGAGAAAGAATTTAACTTTGTCTAAGGAAAAATGTCACATTTTTCAACATAGTCAATCTTGCAAAAACGAACAATGCAATTAAGCATCTATTTCATTTAGGGATCATTTTAAGCTTGGCCTTTTCTCTTGACTTGGCATGGTTCATTGCTTTTACCGTTATGGTCTGGTCTTTCTCTCTTTGTTGTGGGAAAAATTGTGTGGTAAAATCTCTGGTATTACTAAAGATTCCTGCTTGAAACATGTAGTATTTGTTCACTATCAAAAGTTGCACATTGTACCTTTAATATCAAAAAGTTGAACTCTAAATGAATTTATGAAGTAATTATGTTTCTTTCTCAAAAGTTCTTTGTTTTTTCGATGAAGGGTGACATGATATTTCTTTTGTCCTTTCAGCAATATGTTAGCACGCAGATAATGGTACAGAATGCCGATTCCAAATTACTCCGACCTTCTAGACGTAATGAGAGCAGTGATAAGGTAATGGATTTCCCACATGGATAGGGGTCTGTTTTACTAAATATCTTTGGATCATTTTTCTGGCAAATAAAAAATTAAAGTTGCTTCTTCAGTAGTAGCTAAAAATGGATTTCTGCACAGGCATCTTCTTATTGGAATCATCTTCAATAGATGATTCCAATGAGATATTGCAAGGGAGAATCTAAAAATAACTGAAAACGGGCGGGTATGATTAGTGATTTTGACTGACGATTATTTTTTTTTGTAAGAATTTTTGTAAAAAAGACCCAAGGGCCTTTGAACACAATGGGTTTTTCCAGTGAGTCAGACATAGTTGTCATAATGACTTGTTGATGTGTGAGCATAATTGCAATAGTGCATGGGTTTGTCTGCCTCCCTGAATGGATGGTTAAAAATTGTCCTCCACCATGGTAAGTTGTACCTTTTCGAATTCGAATCCCTGACGGCGGCACTCATCCTTTCAAACTATTTGTCTACCAACAATGGGTTGATAATCATATACCTATGTGGGATAGCAGCTGTAGGCTAGGAAAGGATGTGATGGTAGTACTGGTGTGAGAAAAACCAGGAATCCATTGTTAGGTACTCCAGCCTCTGTGATATGACTGAAATTATGTTAAAAGCGGCATAAAACCCCATTCAAACAATTAAAAAAGCCATTTGAAAGAAATGATCAGATAACTCAAAGTTCAAGGTCTTAGTCTCTAGGTGCAACGTAAAAATTGAGATTATCCAATATATTGAAGATATGAAGAGATTATGTATGAATATGCATACCAGATTCATGCATGAGTGTGATTAGATTTTTTAGTTTTCTCAGCTTTGACCCTAAATGTAGTAGTTTTATTTTGGTGTGTCTTATCTTAACCATCTATACTAGGTGGTTAAGATAAGATGCATTAAAAGGAAAAAAAAAGAAAACATTTACTATTCCTATTTGGAAGGTTACTACGGCAAACTTCCCTTCATGTTCAAATAGGAATTTAAGGGGGACATACTGCATTTACTATTTGTAGGCCAACAAGTGTTATCTTGAACACCAAATATCATGTGCAATGTTTATCCAATTTCAAACTGACAAAGATGTGTCAAATTTCACACATTTTGATAACAAGACATTTATGGATTTGAAAAATCTGTAACGGTTATTGTCACCTCAAGTAGATAGGTATATGGAAGAATATGTTATATTTCTATAGCCTATATGCATGGATGACAAATTTTCAAAATATAAGAGATAATTTGGTATGGTCAATTTTTGCCACTTAACTGAAAGTACTGTATAGGTAAAGGCTCCCAGTCTATGTTTTGTAAAGCTCTTAGGATGGTTTATTATTAAACCAATCAAGAGTTCAGTGCAAGACTATACTAAGTGTATAAACAGTGTATATACACTTAGTACAGTCTTGCACTGAACCCTCGAAATGGTATTCAAACTAAAGCAGAGTTGATTGTGGTTGATTGTGAAGAGTAGAAATTAAGACTAGATTCCTGGTTCAGCTGCCCCCAACCTTTTTAGCTCACCTGAGCACATCATGCTCAAGGTGAGCTTTTGTGTTATTGAATATCCGTCGTCCGTTGTGTGCCGTGCGTCGTCTGTCATCCGTCGTCCGGCGTCAGCAATCTTAGTATTTACACTCTAGAGGCTACAAATAAGGCCCATTCTTCATGAAACTTAGTCAGAATGTTGGCCAGGTCAGAAGGATGAACCATATTGAAAAAGGGATCATAGGAATAAAGTAATGTCTTTCTTTGAAAGATTTAATGGTCATTTAATGATCTTTCAAGCATTTAATTTTAAAGAGATGAAGGTTAGCGATATAGGACCATCATGGTCCTCTTGTTTTTTTGTCCTTTTGGATTTCTTTGTGTAGACTAAATTAATCTCTTGTTGCCCTTGTACCTTGACCTACCCTGTGTTCAGGATGATATTGCGGTGCAAACTGTACCCTGCTTTGCATATGCACTTGCATGCAAAGCAGGTATAATTGACAAAACAGTTTGCATAGTTTTGTCATCCTGAACACAGGGCTGATTTCTTTTTACACTGTAAACTTGATATTTTTTTATATATCCTGTCTCTTTACCCTTATTCTTCTGGATTTAGATTTTGTTTCAGACCAATTGCCATTTTATGGATATTTCAACCAGTTTGTCCATGTTTTTTTGCCATGTCTGTGCAGACTGATCTAAGCCTATGGTGTGTGTCAAAGCTTTTGAACAGGATGAGGTGGCTTTAACCAACATATGTTGACAAATTTCTGTCGGTCTGATCTAAACCTAGGTTGTCAAGGGTGTGGAATTTCCATGCCTGACTTGTCCAACACAGCTAGGCATTTTCATCATTTAAAACAATTTTTTCTTAATATTTATTCACCCACATTTTTGTGGACAACGTCATTTTGATCCTGGATAAGTAAGAAATTTGCATTTGCTTGTCCACTTACAAGTGGAGACATTCTGTATTTCCACACCCCTGTTGTCCTTCATTGCTTGTTGGACACCAAGAAAATGTCCTGAATATCATGAGAAGAATTAAACCAAGGGCAAAACATGCCTTCAATCATAAAGAGTCAAATTTCTGTACAGTCTGATCTTAGCCTATGTTGTTGCACAGCGGAATAATGCCCTGAACAGTAAAAGAAGACTTAAATGAAGGTCAAAACAAAGTCCTTCAATAAGAAAGGCAAATTTCAATGCAGTCTGATCTTAGTCCAGGGGTGTGGAATTCCCATGCCCGACTTGTCCGACACGGGCTTTATCACATTTTTCTAGGCAACTTGTCCGTGGACATGTGAATACCAGAGCAAATCTTGTAAAAGAACTAAAGAGATATAGGAGAAGTTGCCTAGAAAAATGTACTTGCCCGACACAGGCTTTATCACTTGCAGACAAGTACATTTTTCTAGGCAACTTGTCCTTGGACATGTGAATACCAGAGCAAATCTTGTAAAAGTACTAAAGAGATATAGGAGAACATTCATCCTATTGTTTGTATCAAAGGGGAGAAAACATTGTCTTTGATGAAGAAAATGCTGGGTTACAGCATTTTCTTCATTAAAAAAATGTTTTCTTATTATCTATCAATTGTTTATTTTTCCGGCAAGTTTATTTTGATCCTATACAAGTAGGAAATCGACGTTTACTTGTCCATGGACAAGTGGAGAAAAGTAGTATTTCCACACCCCTGCTTAGTCTATGTTGTGTTTTAAATATTATTGTACATCAGGACAATGATTAGTGCCACCATAGGGGATCGAACCAGGGACCTCTAGATTGACAGTCTCACTTGCCACAAACTGCGCTATGACGGCGTCACTCAGGATAATGAGAAGCATGAAAATAATTATACCAGAAGTTAAACAAGGTCCTTCCCATGAGCTTAACTAGGATGTTAAAATTCATATACACAAAATTGGCAACTACCTTAAAATGAATAGGTGGTAGCTCTGGTAGGGAAATGCAATGAAGCTGACTTCCATCCGCTCCATTTGTTTAGGGAAAGGCATCACAAGGGATAATTTTAATGATTTCAAAATTGATGTATGGTCAATACATCATAACTACAGCTTGAAAAAGCTGTGGTTACGATGTAATGATCATTCATCATCAAAAGGTTTTGACAGAGGATTGATTTTGTATTATGTACTTGCGAAATGTATGTAATGGTAGTTACACCATTGCTTGCAATGTCAAATTTATGTGCAATCTGACTTTAGTTTTTGTTCCCTGTCAAAGCATGTTGCACTGAAAGATAGAGTTGTAAACAGCATAAAAATGGTTAAACCAAAGTTGAGCCAAGGTCCTCCCTCATACAGAGTCAAATTACTGCTAGGATATCAGTCAAAAGCTATATAATTTCAAGCTGTTTTAATTATTAACCTACGTCATAGATCATCATATTTTCCACAAATTTTGTTAAATATAACACTTTCAGTCCACACCAAACACCTTCAGACCTGATGACCTGGTGACTTTAGTGAACTGAACCAACCTTTCTATTTAACAAATCTTTTTTTGACCCCGCATCCATAAGATTCAGAGAAATATTATGTCTGTCTGTTGGCATAACTTTAACAAAGAAAACCTACTGCCAATATATTCAGGCTGCAGTGCTCATATTTAGCATGATGATAGATCTCATTAGCCCGCATCTTTGAAGGTCAAGTTCAAGGTCACCTGACAAGGTCAAGTTCAATAATTAAGATGAAATTTATAAAACATTGCCGTTTTGGGGGCATCAGTGTCTTAAGGACATTTATAATACGACATGCAAATGAGCTCAGAGCAATGCTATTTTGTAACCGCAAAAATGATGTCACAATGTATATATTGTGACGTCAGTTTTAAACAGTTTTATAAGTTTCGAAGAAAATTGAAATGTAGATCTAAATGTTGAAGAATTTTGGTGATTTTTCACGAAAATTTGAGTCATATTATAAATAGAATATAAAATTTGTGCTCATAAAATACCAAATTTATTAAACTTGTCATCAAAAATAGATAAAAACAGCTTGTTTTTATCTGTTTATAGATGACTCGTTAAATAAATTCCGTATTTCATGACCACTCAATATCCTCTATATGGTGTTCAAGTCAGGTAGTAATGTAATTTCCATCATAAGTACTCTCATTTCTTTAGCCAACAGCCATCAGAAATATCTTTGTCTTACATAGATCACTAGTGAATGACATTATCAAGACGTCATTTAAATGACTTTTAAAAGCAGTATTCTTTGGTAATCAGAGTCAAAAAAGACTGAGAGTGGATTCTGTTACTTGATTTTTTTTAGACAAGCTGATTGTAACCTTGTCTGGAAAAGAAAAGTTTTCAAGCTTGCCAAGACTTGCCTAATTACTTTTTAATTTTAAACTCAATTAGGACCAGCTTGTCCTGAAAAAAAATCTCATTACAGATACTGTGTACATATGTGACCCGTCACGCCAAAAGGGACCATCTAGGAACTTTGTTAAATAAATATTTAAATATTCATATTAATAATATTAAAAAAGAGATTGGTTCTAGTACAGGCCAACATGAGGTCACATTTCCAAAATTTTTTCACAGGAAGGTAGAATGATTATTCTAGATTCAGAAAATTAGTTGATTACGAAAAGTTTCGACCCTAGTCAGACTGCGCAGTCCGCGCAGTCTGACTAGGATTTACACTTAACACACTACCCAGATGGTCCCTTTTTGCGTGATGGGTCACATATCCATTGTATGGGAGTTCTTGCCCAATAGCAGTCTGATAGCACTTTATAGTGCAAGAAAATTTGATTGCTCAGGGTGAAACAGTGGTAACTGTCTATAATCTCATAGTAAGGTCACATTGTTTTGGTTTCTTTGGTTTGACTAAGTCTCAACTAAATTGCAAAAGGCAGAAAAAAGGGTACCATATTTCCCCTCATAAACCCTCCTGGGAGCTATACATAACATACTCAGGTAGCTTTTATTTAGTGTGTATTTTCTGATTTAAAAGATCATTAAAATTGATGTCTTTTAGGCCCTTTTCCCTTTAATTGGAGGTGAATTTCTTCTAAACAATCATATAAATGATCTCAAATTAGAGAAGAAGTCTCAAAAAGTTCCTAAAATTTAGGCTTTGAAGTGGGTTTTCTTAGTAACAAATGTAGAGGTGCTACTATTAGGGAGGGTGATATTATTAGAGGAAATACGGTAATCTTTATGTAATATCTATATATTTTACACTGATAATCAATTGCTATAAATATAAAAGTGACAGTTGACCTGCCTCAGTTTGGGTCAGTGTGTTCATGAGCAAACCCATAGTGTTGTTACTTTAGCTTGAACAACAACGTAGTTACATCATTTTGGTTGCCCATGTTTTCATATTCACATGGTGGGGTATAAATGCCACCCTTACAAACTTTATTGGCAAGAAACAAAGAAAAAAATATCTGATTTTACATTGTTTTTACCCCCCACTGTTTCGGGGAAGGGGATATAGTAATGTTCTCTGTCTGTCATTCTGTCACTAAACATGTCCGGAGCATATCTCCTAAAGTATGAAAGCTATCGACTTCAAACTGTATAGGTGGATAGATCTGGTAGAGGAAAAGGGCAGTGCTTAAGAACTACAACTCTTTCTTGCATAATTTTGGAGTTATTGCCCTTCGATTAGGCTTCAACTTATTAGCAAGCTTTGATGGCAGGGGATGGTCATGTCCAATATGGCTCTTGTTATGACATCTTCAAATTTGTCAAGAATCACAAAATTAAGTAAGACATGGATTAAGATTACGTAATGCTCAGGAACTGCCACAAATTATCACATAATTAACAAGAAAATATCAGATTTTTCCTTTTTGTTTGGATGCATGGGTTGAGCAATTCAGAACATCACTCGGACTTTTCCGTAAACTGGAAAATACCTCGGACATAAGTGTAGTAATATAAGTAATTTAGCTTCTGGTGCTATGTACTTTTGTAAATTCGCTTGAAGAATATAATTCCTTTAATGCTTATGATTGTCTGTGGAGATCTTTTTGGCATGTAATAATTTGGATACAAAACGCAGTGAAACACTTCGTTTTGTTTCCAAATCATTATATGCCCAATTTTAACCTTTTGTTGCTCCCAAAGTCATCTTTAGTAATGCTTGTTACGTCATATAAACCCATGTGCGTAATGAAGGGCTGCACCCTTATTATTCCCATGGTCTATTACATAAAATTGCCGAGGGTTCCAGATTAGCTTGAGTAAGACATAGTTTCACAATGATGTGTTAGTGAATCTGTCTGTCCATCCAGTTTTGTCTTGACAATTAATCCTACTAAAATTTATAGATGAAATTCATAATTACTTGGCACAATAATTATTGTTCTCTATCGTGAGTAGATATGCTATTTGAAAGAAATTTTCAGATAGGTCTTAGGTCAAGTTTACTGCTCAAGGTCAAATGTTTAAATATGGGCTCAAATGCAGTTGTCATATAATAACCACCCAGATTATGATACCAATTAGCTAAGTTAACTCAGATGTTTATGTGTAAGTGTTTTGGATTTAATATAGCTGAATTGCTTAACAAAAAACAAACACATCTAGTATGGTTACATACTGTCTCAAAGAGCTACCTTAGATTTGCCAATACCCAGCAGGCTTAAATGAGACATTTATAACCTGTCTGTATGACTTGTTGATTGTATTACTTTTTATGCCCTGTATCAAAAGATCTGGGGCATATTGATTAACTGTTGTCCTTCCATCTGTCTGTCCTTCCGTCTGTCTTCAAAACTTAACCAAAATTTAACACTGCCAATTACTTAAAGGCTATAAGTTAACACAGGTTCCATCCCCGAGAGCGGCACATTTCTTTGCTCTCACAATTTTACAAACATTTTTAGCTGGACTATTCGTAGAAGCCGCCACCATAGCGCAGTTGGTTAGGCATAAGACTTCCAATCTGGAAGTCGTGGGTTCGATCCCCGGTGGCGGCAAATATCCTTTCCGACGTTAGTCTCTCACCAATGGGTAGACAATCGTAAACCTATGAGAGATAGCAGTCGGAGGCTAGGAAAGTGTGTAATGGTAGTACAGGTGAAAGAAATACCAGGAATCCATTGTTAGGTGCTCCGACCGCCGCGATATAACTGCGAAATTGTTGAAAGCGGCGTAAAACCCATTCAAATAAACAAACAAACAAACTATTCGTAGAAAAGGGGGCAAATCTGGACACATAGGCCTCGGCATCAGCATCAATGTTGGTGTTGGCTGCTTAATGTTTTGGTTAGGTTTGTTTGTGTGTCAAATCTCTGTTTCTACTAAAGCTATTGCTTTGAAATTTTGCACATGCTCCTTGACCATTAAACCAGCCTCTAGACAAAGATTCATTACTCTTGAATTTAGTGGAATTTTACCCTTCTAGGACTTAAAAATTGTATTTCAGTTATTTTTCTGTTTCTAATTAAGCTATTGCTTAGAAACTATGCACTTGCTCCTTTTACAATTATATCGGCCTCTAGACAAAGATTCATTACTCTGATATTAAATCTAGTGGAACTTTTACCCTTTTCAGACTGAAAATTTCTTGGTTAAGTTTTTATGTGCAACTGTTGACAGTTGTATATCAGAAATATATCTGTTTCTACTTAAGCTTTTGCTGTGAAACTTAGCATATGCTTCTATAACCATAACATCAACCCTAGACAAAGATTCATAGCTTTGATGTATTATTTTGCACATGCTTCTATTATCATCAATTACATCCTCTAGACAATGATCAATTTCCTTGATAATGAATTAAAAGGAATTTTGACCCTTTTCATACACCACAGAAGGAGGACTTATATTTGTATCATCTTCTCAGTCTGTCCCGTTATCTCGATGTACATACATCTGTATGTCCATTACAATCTTGTGAACGCAACACCTCCCTCATTCATGTCTGATTTGGATGAAACTTTCACAGAATGGTCCTAATCACCTGACCTTGAGCATTTTTATTTCAGCTGTGTCATGGAAAAAGGGACCTCCATGTAAAAAATCTTGTGAACGCAACTCCTACCTCATTTATGGACCAAAATTGATGAGACTTTCACAAAATGTTCCCAGTCACCTCACCTGTACCTATTATCAAGGTTTGGTCAATTTCAGCTACTTCGTGGAAAATGGGACCATCTTGACTAATTATTTTGAAGGCAACTCATCCTTCAATTATGGGCTGATATTCATGAGACTTTCACATAATGTTCCTAGTCACCTGACCTTGCACATATTTTTGTGGTTTGATGAATTTAGCCTTGTCATGGGAAAAGGGGCCTTCATGTCAAATTTCATATAACACAAATTGTACATTTGAGATGAAAGGAAACAACTCCACATTTAAATATCGATTTTGTTGCTATGCACTATCATTATAAAGGGAGCTTTCATTTTAATGATAATCCATTTTGCGGCGTATCTTGTGTCAGCAGCATTCTTGTTTGGACTTCTTGGTAAAGTTTTTAAGGTGCAACTGATTTGTATTTAAATTGCCCCTGTATCTACTAAAGCATAGCTTGGAAACTTTGCACATGCTTCTATGACCATCATTTTATCCTCTTGACAAAGGATTATTACTCTGACTTTCATTTAATGAAATTTTCCAATGTCAATATTGATTTGCTGTTACTACCCAATACTAAGAATATTCTGGCTTTGCTGCCCTCTGACAGCTCTTGTTTTAAAAGAGGTGTTCAACCCCATTCAAACAAAAAAACAAAATTAATTATAGCATTATTGTCAGAGCATAGTTTAGAGTTAACACCTTCATTTTATAACAGCTGAAACATGATTCATCTTATGTCTTATTAGGACAAAAACAACACCTTTATGTAACACAAACATATTTGATGAATTATCTACAGGAAAAATAAAGCTTATGACATCTGCCACTAATCAGAAAGTGAGTGAAATCTATGAAGCAAAGGACACTGTTTTTTAGTATGAGGTTTATTGCCACTTTTAAGGCTTTCGAGGTTATATCATGGTTACTGGTATATATTCTCACTGTTCCTGTTCTTTCCCCCATAGGTTCATTCAACGACAAAATTTCATCAAAGCAACAAGCTGACTTTCCCATATATTTTTGCTTATCATCAATGGGTTCAACATTAAAGCTGCGGACATAGCACACTTAGTAGCGTATTGGACTGTCAATGTAGAGGTCCTGGCTTCGATCCTGAAGGCAGCGCTCATTCTTTCCGACTATTTGTCTCTGACCAAAAGGTCGATAATTGTGGACCTATGTGGAAAAGCAGCTGGAGGCTAGGAAAGGATTCAATGGTAGTACTGGTGTGAGAAATACCAGAAACCCATTGTTAGGTGCTCCAGCCTCCGCTATATAACTGAACAGTTTTTACACACCCTTCAAGACGGGACGTATAATGGTATCACCCGTGGGGTCCGGCATCCGGGTGTCCGGCGGCGTCCACTTCTTTGTCCGGAGCATAACTCTGTCACTTGACATAATCATGTCACTTGAAGTTATTCAGACTTGAATCTTGTCCGGAGTATATCTCTTAAAGTATAATAGCTAGGATCATGAAACTTCATGGGTGTATAGATCTCACAAAGGGGGAGTGCAGTGCACAAGATCCATAACTCCACCTGGCCTATTTTTTGAGTTATTGCCCTTTGTTGTTTTTCAGACTTGAATCTTGTCCGGAGTATATCTCTAAAAGTATAAAAGCTAGGATCATGAAACTTCATGGGTGTATAGATCTCACTGAGGGAGGGTGCAGTGCACAAGAACCACAACTCTACCTGCCTATTTTTTGAGTTATTGCCTTTTGTTGTTTTTCAGACTTGAATCTTGTCCGGAGTATATCTCTTAAAGTATAATAGCTAGGATCATGAAACTTCATGGGTGTATAGATCCCACCAAGGGGGAGTACAGTGCACAAGAACCATAACTCTACCTGGCCTATTGTTTGAGTTATTGCCCTTTATTGTTTTTCAGAGTTGAATCTTGTCCGGAGTATATCTCTAAAAGTATAATAGCTAGGATCATGAAACTTCATGGGTGTATAGATCTCACCAAGGGGGAATGCAGTGCACAAGAACCATAACTCTACCTGGCCAATTTTTATGCCCCCGTATAATTATGCCCCCTTATCGAGAGATCGGGGCATATTGTTTTACTCATGTCCGTCTGTCTGTCTGTCCGTCCGTCCGTCCGTCTGTCCGAAAACTTAACCTGAAAACTTAACCTTGCCAATATCTTCAAGCCTATTCAAGATACAAAGCTAATATTTGGCATGATGATAGATCTCAATGATCCGCATCCGCTGGTACCAAAGTCAAGGGCATGTGACAAGGTCAAGGTCATCTGTCAAGGTCAAACTTTGAAAAACTTAACCCGAAAACTTAACCTTGCGAATATCTTCAACCCTTTTCAAGATACAAAGCTAATATTTGGCATGATGATAGATCTCAATGATCCACATCCGCTGGTACCAAAGTCAAGGGCATGTGACAAGGTCAAGGTCATCTGTCAAGGTCAAACTTTGAAAAAACTTAACCCGAAAACTTAACCTTGCCAATATCTTCAAGCCTATTCAAGATACAAAGCTAATATTTGGCATGATGATAGATCTCAATGATCCGCATCCGCTGGTACCAAAGTTAAGGTCATGTGATATGGTCAAGGTCATCTGTCAAGGTCAAACTTTGAAAAAAAATGCTGTTGCGGGGGCATTCGTGTTTCACAAACACATCTTGTTTGATTTGTTGTTTTCAGACTTGAATCTTGTCCAGAGTATATCTCTGATAGTATTATAGCTAGGATCATGAAACTGCATTGGTGTATAGATCTCACCAAGCGGGAGTGCAGTGTACAATAACCATAATTCTACCTGACCTATTTTTTGAGTTATTGCCCTTTATTGTTTTTCAGAGTTGAATCTTGTCCGGAGTATATCTGTAAAAGTATAATAGCTAGGATCATGAAACTTCATGGGTGTATAGATCTCACCAAGGGGGAGTGCAGTGCACAAGAACCATAATTCTACCTGGCCTATTTTTTTATTTATTGCCCATTGTTGTTTTTCATACTAGAATCTTGTCCTGAGTATATCTCTAAAAGTATAATAGCTAGGATCATGAAACTTCATGGGTGCAAAAAATATTCATTCAAAATAAACTCAGTTCTATTCAAACCCCCAGTTAATACTAAGCAGTGTGAAGGGCGTATTTTGTGACAATTTGGCACCTTGTTGAAAGCTTATTAAACTCCAATCAAACAAACAATTCAACATTAACAGTGTCCAGGGTTCTCAAGGATTCCAAAATGATAGGAGGGATCCCATTTTCTAAAGCAAGGGATTCCTCCATGATCCTTGTTTATAAAAAAAAAAAAAAAGAAAATTCTTTTGATAAGGATCCAGTATTTCCAAGCCAAAGTTCTATAACTCCAATTTGTTCCTTATTAATGTAAGGAACAAAGTGGAGTTATAGAACTTTGGCTTGGAAAATAATTCGAATATATCATAATCATATTCTTTTTGCAATGTACTTCTTTAAATTTGAACAGCTTCCCAGCCGCCAACAAAGCCCAGTTAGTAGCGTGTCAGACCGTTAAACAAGAGGTCCTGGGTTCGATCCCCGACGGCAATACCAATCCTTTCCAACTATTTTTATATCACCAATGGGTTGATAACGGTAGACCTATGGGAGATAATCCTTAAGACATTAAGTGTTCCAGCTTGAAAATAAACCAGCCAGTTTTGAGGTCCATGATGAATAAAGGGGGAAATACCAACAACTTTCTGTTCCGAAACAGCTAGCATTCTCTCTCTCAAAGAGAATGTCCAGATAGTCCCTAACAAAACACTCATAATTGCTTTCAGATTGAAATTTAGCCTGTGTTGTTTGGAGTCTTCCTTATGTACAGATATCAAGTAGGATTTCTTAAAAAAATGCATTTCCTTACAAACTGTTAGGCCTGATACATTTTCTACTTTAGTCTTGATCTTTGTATTCTCACAAAATGATTGAAATCATTACCAAGAAATCAAATGGGCCACATTTAACATTAAGGTGAAAGACTCCTGAAAGAGCTCTCATTCAAAGCTTTAGACATACAATTTCAAAATTTATGGCATTGTTTCACATTGATTTACCAAAATAATTCATGGTAACTTTCATTCTTATAGTGGAAGTTATAGCCCATTGTCGTTGGATCCCATATATTTATTCATAAAGTAAGACTTTAAAACGTGGAACCAACATACTCAGGTGAGAGATAAAGGACCATCATTGTCCACTTGTTTAATATCATTGAGGTATGAAATTAAAACTCTAATGAAATTTACACTGTATAAATAAATGGGTTAAGGATTTTAGTTTAATTCCTCATTGAAATTAAAAATTACTGTCTTAATATCTTTTAATCTTATATCATAAAGGAAAATAAAAGAGACTTCTTGTGATACTATATTGTGCACAGGCATACAAAATAACTGCATACTCAAGATTGTTTTCTTGTAGGAATAAATCAACTACTGTAAACAGCTTTATATTGGCGGTGTCCACATTAAGCGGTTTTTCGATTATGATTTATTGGCGGTGATTTAATTTGGCGCATCTTACCTCAATGCCAAAATTAAACGCTTTATCTAGAGTTTACATTTTTTCTACGTTTTAAACAATGTAAGTAAAAGAAAAGCAATTTCTAGAGTAATGTCAACTTTCTACACACTTTACAATAGTTTGTTTTCACATCTTTTGTTGTAGTTATAACGCGTGTATAAGTTTTTCACACTTTTTTGATTTGATTTCATTACTATGTATCAACCAACTTGAAACTGGAATCTTGAAATTGAGGGATCAGTGCAATACTATTGTAAGTGCCTATAATTTATAGGCACTTACAATAGTATTGCGCTGACCCGTCGGAATGTCAATGTTGTCAGCATAATGATTAGTATGGTCTGCATATCTTTGATATTAATTTAATTAACATTGACTAAAATTGTATAGATTTCATATCTATCATAATAAAGAAATTTCTTATTTAATAATGAAAAGTATTGGGGGTGGATTAATTTTGGCGCAATTTAGCTTGACCGCCAACATTGCCAAAATAAAACCACCGCCTAAATTAGCCCGTTTACAGTATCAGCCAATTACAATGTATGAAAATTGATGAAAATCACTATTATTGAATAATTGAAGTCAATTTTATGATAAGTTTAGGGCAACAAACAAACAAATTAAATTTTCCTGAATTTCAAAATTTATTGCTGACAAACTTATATTTTCAGTAAAAAAGGAAAAAGAAAAAAAGGAACCCAACATCATAGCAAATCTGATTAAGCAATATTTTCAATATTTTATGAATTTTAAATTGATTTATTTTTAGGACATTGCCAAGGTTCTGTGAATTATCATGTTTTTATTGGTAATATATAAAAACCAATTATGAAAGGGCACAGGTTTCTCTGAAACACATGATTTAGGGCTAGAAAATTGTTTCTTTACATTATGATTTTTTTATCCAAAACCTTTATGAATGAAGGACATAATGACAAGTTTATATCAGCCGTAAAGTGTTTATAATGATGGATCTATATGGTGATTGACAGTTAGGGGACAAGATGTGACTAATAGAATGTTTAAAGCTGTTGTTGGGGTATTTTGGTCGCCAAACGAAGATATGACTTCTCGACTGATTTTGTCTGCTCATAACTTCATCCTTGACATACAAAACTGGGAATATTCCTTCTATAACAGGAGGTATAGACTAAGATCAGCCTGCACATATGTGAAGGCTGATCTTTGTCTTTACCACTTGATTTCCTATTTTAAGTCGTGAAAAATTTAAAACTTGTTTTGTCCAAATAAATACTCATCAACTATTAGTACTGTCAGCACTTTGATTTTAATAAAATTTTAAAATGTAAAGTGTTTATAATGATGAATCTGTATGGTGATTGACAGTTAGGGGACAAGATGTGACTAATAGAATGTTTAAAGCTGTTTGTTAGGGTATATTGGTCGCCAAACGAAGATATAACTGCTCGACTGATTTTATCTGCTCATAACTTAATCCTGAGAATATTTCTTCTATGACAGGAAGTATAGACTAAGATCAGCCTGCACATATGTGAAGGCTGATCTTTGTCTATATCACTTGATTTTCCTTTTTTAAGTCGTGAAAAATTTTAAACTTGTTATGTCTAAATAATTATTGATCAACTATTAGTACTGTCAGCACTTTGATTTTAATTGAATTTTAAAATGTAAAGTGTTTATAATGATGGATCTGTATGGTGATTGACAGTTAGGGGACAAGATGTGACTAATAGAATGTTTAAAGCTGTTTGTTAGGGTATTTTGGTCGCCAAACGAAGATATGACTTCTCGACTGATTTTGTCTGCTCATAACTTAATCCTTGACATGCTAAACTTCACAGGAATGATCCTTGGGTGACCCTCTTTCAAAGTTGTTCAAGAAATTTTGATCCAATGAAAAACATGGATTTAATAGGCGTGGCTAATTTCCAAATATGGTAAAAGTGAGTTTTCTCAGATTCTAAGTGATGGATACCAATTAAATTTTACATGAATGATCTTTGGGTTACCCTTTATCAGTCTACCAAAATTCATTGTCATCGGATGAAAAATATGCATTTTGTGGGCGGAGGTCATTTCTCTATATGTTATATAGTGGAAACTTTGAAAATCATTTTCTCAGAATGTAATGGATGGATATCAATCAAATTTCACTGGAATGATCCATGAGTGAACTTTTATCAGTCTACCAAAAATTAAAGTGATCGGATGAAAAATATGTATTTTATGGGCAGAGTTCAATTCTCTATGCTATGTTATATAGTGGAAACTTTAAAAATCATTTTCTCAGAATGTAATTGATGAATATCAACCAAATTTCACTGGAATGATCCTTGAGTGAACCTTTATCAGTCTACCAAAAATTATTGTGATCAGATGAAAAATATGTATTTAATGGGCGGAGGTCATTTCTCTATATGATATATAGTGGAAACTTTGAAAATCATTTTCTCAGAATGTAATTGATGGATATCAACCAAATTTCACTGGAATGATCCTTGAGTGAACCTTTATCATGCAGCAAAAAGTTAATATCATTGGATGAAAATAGGTCTCTTTTTGTCAGGGGTTATTTCTCTATATGTTGTATAGTGGAAACTTTGAAATTCATTTCAACATCAGTAGAACCCAAAATATCTTAAAATCTAGGCAAACCTTAGATTTGCTATTTCAAGAATTTCAAGCCTGTGGAGCGACACAAGCCATTGATGGCTTTCTAGTTTTTAGGTTGCTGAAAAATTTAAAAATTGTATTGTCAAAATGAGTACCATCTCACTAAAAGACCATTCAGTGCTGTCAGCACTTTAATTTTAATTCAAATTTTCCAATATCTGTATTCAGAATAATTATGGTAAAAGCTGTCATTAGGGAAGTTTGGACTCATAAACAAAAAAAACCAAAAACTGATTGTGTCTGTTGATTGGAATAATACTTATGATAGTGTTTGTGCTCCTTTATCAGGGTTTGACACTAACTTCTGTGAGTAAGGAGCCCAGGGGACTCCCATCTTTTGAAATCAAGGAGTCCAGGCTCAAAGTAAGGAGGCCAAGTTTAATCGATTGGGGAGAACATTGTAGAAAAGAAGAAATTACTTTTCCACAAATTCCCAACCCAAAAAAGACAGGTTTTTATGCCTCTGCGATGAAATGACAACAGGCAAAAAGAGTTTCACCTGTCTGTATGTGTGTGTGTTTCCCATTTGTGTCCGGAGCATAACTTCTATATTTATGCATGAATTTCAAAATTATGTGGCACAGTTGTTACCCTGGGCCAAGTTATTTCTAGCCCTGGGTGGGTACTGTTTCCCGCTTTATCAGAGTCGCTCTGAGACAGCGTGCTACCAGCTCTAGACTAATCCCATTATAGACTATCAAAAAAGCCTAGAATAGGCTATTCTGACATTTGACAATGAAACCAGTCTATGCCCAATCCGAAAGCGGACCAGAAATAAGTTGGCCTCCTGGGTGAGTCCTATTGTCATGCAAAGAGCTTGTTCAGGTTCTTATAAGGTTAAGGTTGCAGCTGAAACTTAAATAGGTCATGGGTAAAAATCAATTTTTTTCTGGGACATAAATGTCTTGGACTCATTTCAAGTACATTAAATTAAAAATTTTAGGTTATTTTGTGGTTTAAAAATTTTCAATTTTTCACAAACTTACAAGGGTTGTAAAATAAAACTTCCCTTGTTTACTGAAATAGTCTAGATAAAAGGAGTCTATCGAACTCCTAACTTGCAAAATAAACAAGTCTTACCTGACCTAAAGGGAGTAACAGACTCCTGTAACAAGGACGTAACTTCCATTACGCAATTTACGCAAGTGCGTAAAAGAAATAATTCTGTGTTGAAAAAAAAATTGTTGATGAATGATCAAAGCATCGAAATTACAGCTTATTCAAATCCATAAAAAGGGGAGTGGACGGAGGGTAATCATTTTTGTCACAGTTTTCATATTGCCTTTATCCTATATATTATATATTTTATATTATCCTATATATTCTTTGGTTGTCGCCTTCAGAGTGCGTGTAAATTTAAAAGTCCTAGTAATGACTATGGTAATACTCTTAGTGTGGAGCCTGTAAAATTATAGGAGTTGCCTCTTTTGCAACATCGTATCTTCCATAACCTGGTATTTGGCATTTTCAGCAAAGCATTGTGTCTGAATGTTGATTCATTGTTAGATAAGCCAGTCGTAAATCCTATTTGCTACTTGATTATGAAGTATTTTGTTTCAAAATTGTTAGACTCTTTAATAGGTTGGATGATTTGTCTCAATTAACCTATAAATCAAGTGGGTTAATTGTTTTCTTTGAAATATACACTATTAAATGAATCACCAATATTATCCCACTTGTGCTGAATTGTATGTGTTGTGACTTGAAATCTGCCCTTTTGCATGTTAGTGCATGTTAGTGCATCTGCAAAGCAGGGTATAATTTGCTAACACTTTGCATTGTTTTGTCATCTTGAACACAGGAATGCTTACATTGGTATCCATCTGTCTGACTGTCCATCAGCCTGTCTGTCTGTCAATGATTTCTTTAAACACCTCCCCCTTAACCACTTGGCCAATCTAAAATATTGAAAAACAGAAATTCATTTTTTCAATGTCATATATTAAAAAATTGGTTGTTTGTTTATTATTCATTTCTAGCTCACCTGGGCATAAAGGGCTAAAGGTGAGCTGTTGTGATCATCTAATATCCACCATACATTTTCTGCTCACCATGCATTGTGTGTCAAACATCAAATGCTGTGTGTCATGTATTGTGCCTTATCAAAAATTTTATTTTAAGATCTCCTCCAACAAAACCGCTGTGCTAATCTTGATGATGGCATTTGGAAAGAATGTTCCATGGGCCAAGCTCTCCCAAAATAGTTCAAATCATTGAAATCCACCACTTACTCTGGTTGTAATGGCAACAAAAAGAGTGAAATAGAAAGATCATAAAAATATGACAGCTTTCATGATGTCATCATCATCTTTTTGACTTTTACCAAGTTTGTTCATATCATAACCCTGGAGTTGAATGTGGGTTAAACTCAGACACATCCCTTTTTAGCTCACCTATGCATGAAGTGCTCAAGGTGAACTTTTGTGGTTAGTTGGAGAATCGTTCATCACATGTAGTCAACATTTACCGTGTATGCACAAGTCTACATATTAGCCCTATCATCCTGAAATTTTGTCAGAATGTTTATCTTGATGAAATTTTTGACAAGTTGGAAATTGCGTCAAATGGGATAAAACCTAGGTCAAAGGTTAAAATCTAAGACACTCTAGAGGCTACATATTTTGTCATTCAACCTGATAATTGGTCAAAAAGATAAGTGATTGTCCTGATGAAATCTTTGACCAGATTGAAATTGGGTCAACTAAGGTAAAAACAACCAGACTAGGTCACGAGGTAAAATCGTAGAGAAACCTTTTAGACACTCTAGAGGCTACATATTTTGTCAGTCCACCTGAAAATTGGTCAAAATGATAACTGATTGTCCTGATGAAATCTCGGACCACATTTAAATTGGGTCAACTTTTGTAAAACAAAAACTAGGTTACAAGGTCAAATTTGTATTGATATCAGGCAGTCTATTTTTAGAAACAATTTACATACACTTTCTTCTTAGTTTCTTTGATTTTTTAGGGTTTGTCATTTTTAAGCACTGAAAATGATTGCATGATAAATATAATAGCATGTTAGTGTCTTAAAAAACCATTGTTATCTATTCTTGGCTGTTAGAAATTTGAATACTCCCAACCTCTACCAGATAACATTGATATTTTAAGACACTATCATTCACTATTTATTTGTAGGAAGATGAATCTCGTAGAAGACGGACATCCTCAGAAGCAGAGGGAGGAAAAGCAAAGAAAAGAAAAACAAGGGGAGAAGATTAAGAAGATTAACAAACTTACAGATCGTAGATGCTTGCCATACAAATACAGTGTATTTTCTTGGCAGAAACTATAGTCAAACTGGCTGAAAGTTACCTGTGCAAAAGTATCACCAGAGAAGGCAGACAACTCTGAAATTTTTGCAATGCAAGGGTGTGGAAATACAGAGTTTCTCCACTTGTCCCTGGACAAGTGAAAGCTGATTTCTTTCTTGTCCAAAATCAAAATGAACTTGTCCACAAAAAGTAGGTAGATAAAAATTGAGAAAAATATTGTTTTCAATGAAGAAAATGCTGTAATCCAGCATTTTCTTCATTGAAGACAATGTGTTTTTTTCCCTTTGATACAAACAATAGGAGGACTCTTCTCCTAGATCTTTTCAGTACTGTATCAAGATAGGCAAGATTTACTTGTCCATGGACAAGAGGCCTAGAAAAATGTACTTGCCCGAAAGTAGAAAAGCCCATGTCGGACAAGTTGGGCATGGGATTTCCACACCCCTGCAATGGACTTTTTGAGCTCATCCCATGTATCTCGGCTAACAAAAACATGTATCTGTTAATGAATTGCCTCTATCAAAGTTTGTCTTTTTGTCTTTGTAGTCCAAGATCATGCATTGCAGTAAGCTCAAACAGTAGCACACTTGGCTCTCATGGGATTGATTCCCAGCTGGGCCAACTTTCATCGAACATATGATGAAAGTCATTGTGAAATGCTTCATTTGTTTCCCACTAATGGGTGAATGATATGTAATCAGCCTAAGTGGATTTTGTAGCTGGTTGATTGCATGAAATGGTGCGGTTGTACTGATATGAAATATGACAGATGCACCAGTCATAATGGTACAACTGTTGATCGGTTTAGAGTGACATTTAACTCCATACAAAAAAAAAAATCTTGTATATTTTACGGTGGATTTTCACGAAATATTGGTAGATAATCGCTTGATAATCTCGCTGCAAAACTTTTTAAATTACAACAAAATTATACCCTGCTTTCTTTTGATTCACCCTATTTGAGCCTGTGCGTGACATTTCCAACAATTTTAAAAGTGCGCAGTGAAAAGGACTCAAGCCAGCCTGTGCATCCACACAGTCTAACATAGTCTTCTCTATGCGCTTTGTATTTAGATAGGGTCTCAAAGTGTCTTTTGACAGTCAGATACTAATATAATTGCACTATGTGACTGTCCAGGCTGCTCGATGTTTCTACTTCACGCACATGTCAAATCGTTGGAAATGTCACACACAGGCTCATTTAATGTTACCTAAGCTATACAAATTAAGAAATGAGGTTTCTAACTAATCATGTGCAAAATTATGTGCTTTAAGAAGGTTTGTCCCATAAATTTTTTAATTCATGTCATTTTTTGTATTCAAGAAAGAAATTAACCTATGTTTTAGATAAAAAAAAATCTTTCATTATGCGAACAAGCAAAAGCTATATTTTCACTTGTGGCTAGGCCAATCCTGAAAATATAGCTTTTGTTGTTCACCACATGAAAGATGAAATGATCTTGCACTTAAGTAAACAACATTTATTAACCTCCCTATATAGTAATCTATCTTATATAAACCATAGTTAGGAAAGAGTTTTTTTTTTCATTTGAAATTAATGCCATTTAGGCTAGAAAGTATTGTGGAAAAAGGAAAATTTGTTGGTTCCTAGTAATCTTTCCTTTTTTACAAAATTATTTTTCAGGGATTCAAAATGTATTATAATATTAACATGGGTTTAGTAGTGTTGTTCAAAACGGAGTATTGAAATTTCTTATTTTTATCTGCAAGCTTTAGGAAAGTCTAATTTAAATGTTTGCCCTTTTGTGTTCGTGATTGATAGTAATTGATGCTTTGTAATTTGTCTCCGATTTGGAAAAAAAGAGAGAATAAAATTTGCAATGTCTGTAGATTTTTTTTGTTGTTTAATTGCATATCATGAACAAGTATTTGACACATTATCCATGTTGAAATTATGACAAATATGTACAGTAAAACTTGTGTTAAGCGACCTCTTAAGGGACCACCAAAAAGCGGTTGTTCATGGGAATGGTCGCTTAATACGAAATACTGTGATAAATGTGACAGTTCATTTTGATACCATTTATAGATTGTCGGTCAAGTCGTACTGAATCTTATGGTGTTTGAACCTATTAGAATCGTCTAATTGAGACGATTCTAATGGGTTCTAACAACATAAGATTCAACAATAACCAATTTTTCGATAAGAATGTCCTCTTTTTCAGAGATTTTGATTACAGTATGGGAATTTTATGGTGGTCGCTTAATACAATTGGTCGCTTAATAGACATCGTCGCTCGAGCAATATTGACTGTATTTTGAAAAGATACAAAACAATTTTCTTTTGCTTTTGACAAGTTATAGGAAATACCAACCTTTACATTCTGAATTGTGACCTGTCATGGGAAAAGGGACCATCTGAGAAATTCATGATATTAGAAATATGTGACTTGTCAGGCGAAAAAGGACCATCTTGGAAGTGTGAAAAGTTTTGACCCTAGCAAGACTGTACCGCATTGCGCAGGCTGTCTAGGGTAGAAACTTCTTACTGTTTTTGGCCATTTTCTGGACCTAGTATGAACATTGTAACTTCCATACACTTGTTTTCAAAATGCCACTTTTGATTGAGCACTGCTGAATCCCATCTGGTTTCCATATGTCCAACTTAAGCGATTCCCAGATGGTCCCATTTTGTGTGATGGGTCACATATATAAAAAAAATTATCATTTGCAGCCTATGCCAAACCAGATATTGAATTTAAACAATGTTAGTATAGAGCAGTCTTTGAAAGTTTTATATTATGTTTATATGTAAGAAAAGAGATGCTTTCTTAAGAAATTTGATAGAAAGATTCCTTTTTCTGTGACGAAACAGAAAACCACTTGGCTCTGACAGAATGCAAATTGCCAAATGATAAGGTGGAATTATTAAGTGAAGCGATAGTTTCATGCAGATAAATGCATATAGATAGAGGAGTTTAGTTCACAAGCTACTGGCATAATTGCTTTTTATCTGTGACGTTGAACGATGCGACAAACCTTTGGCATTATGAGACAGGTCATTGCACACATGACGAGCAACAATGTCTGGAGGTTTTGAGAAAATATTTGCATAGAATTAACTTATGAAGAGTTGCGAACTCTACATGTACATTTAGCGGATGAACTCGCGGGCGGACGGACAGACGGAGACGATATCAATATAATTCCACCTTTGGCGGCGTGTAAGAAATGCAGCGTATTGAAATAAACCACTGCTTAATTCGAAAACATCGAGCGCAGTTCTAAATATTTATCCAAGAAAAAGGCATATTTTAAAACCCGCGTGTTTTTATCCAATATCCTGCATTTGAGAGCCGAGGATCGGTCACCGGTTGGCGATGCCCTTGTTATTGACAATATATCATTGGGATTGCTTTTTGACTTTTTTTGAGCTTCACACTAAATGCTATACAAAATAAGTTGGTAATATAATCGGTACTTTTCCAGTAAACCTGAACCATCTGACGTAATTTTCACATTCATGTAAATACCCACGTGTCTTTGAGTTGATTTCACGTAAAATAAAGCAAGCGTTGTTTCGAAGCTTATACTGTGTTAAAATAGCAAGGGAAGCGACAAATGGACTTGTTATGGCGTATCAGCCTACACTAGTTCGTCGACGAGCGACCTAAATGTGTCTATAGTTCGAATGAATCTTTAGATACGACGTTTTAGTCCTTTATTGGCGAATCAGTGTGGGAACTCGTGAAAATGGCTCGTTTGCGCGAAATGGCATTAACCTTTAACAGTTTTCTTCACACCCGCCTAAAAAATAGCAACAAAATGTTGAGAACTGCTGAATATGCATAGCGTTTAATTCGATACTTTCACTAAGGAAAACTGCCCTTCGTTAACGGGATGTGAATACGGACCAAAATGTTTGCAAATCATACCCCACTTTGCACTTGCGTGCAAAGCTGGGTATCATTTGCAAACAGTCTGTACCGTTTTTACATCCTAAACGCAGGGCGGTCATCGAAAATAATAAATTGTGACTCAACAACTTAAGCCCTACTTTCGTTCATTTCACTTAACCCTTTGCTGTTTAATCCCTGATTTTTACGTGCCTGTGATTTTATGATTGAGAAAACATTGTGAAAAAAGAAGAAATTGCTTCTGACAAGCAATTTCTTCTTTTTCCACACTATTTTCTACCCTACTGAATGGTTATTTTTCAAATTAAATGCAGTTTAAATTTCGTCTGCAAAACCTTTGAATTTGGACAGGTCAAAATTTTTGTAAAACAGGAAAGGGTTAACTTGACGTTATTTACGCTGAGCCCAAAAAGGGACGTCATCATGATGGTTGCATCGCAATCACGCGAAAAATGGTGGGCTTTAAAAAAAATTATTCTGAAGTGTTCACATTTTGTCTCGTTTTTGCATTTAAGAAATTGAAAGATAGTTTGTTATTCGTTCAAGATTTATAAATCTTTCTTTTCGTGAACCATTAACGCTATTTTTCACTCGTAGCTTTACCACTCCTGAAAATAGAGCCTTTTTTGTTCACAGATTGAATGATAAATCTATCTTACACTGAAACAAACGTTCGTCCTCCTTTTACTTAATGATCGAAGGTGATATTCTTATAGCTTTTTTTTGTGATTGTATAGTTATTTTGTTTGCTGCGGTATCATTTAATCTACAAATGTATTCATTCAACAAATATCAATACAGCCCGAGATTTTCAAGCATTATTTTCTTTCTACCATATAAACGTTTTATTTCAAAGAAACTTTACATTTAAATGTGACAAAAAACAATTTACCGTCATGATAATTTTCTATTTTCAAGCGCTTTGCGTATTTGGCATACTTCAGTTGAAATGCAACTTACATCCCGAGCCGAAATTCTCATTTGAGTATGAGAAAAAGTATTATAATCTTGGGGTCCCTGTTAATCTTCAACGTCCCATTTAAATTTAAATAGGCCTATCATTAAAAAAAAATTTAGAATTCTGGATACCGTATTTCCTCTATAATAGCACCCCCCCTAATAGTAGCACACCTACATTTTTTACTAAGAAAACCCACTTCAAATGCCTAAATTTTAGGAACTTTTTTTAAACTTCTTCTCTAATTTGAGATGAATATCCTCTAAACAATCATATAAATGATTGTCTGGGGGAAATTCAACTCAATTTTTTAGAGAAAAGGATATAAAAGACGTCAATTTTAATGCTTTTTTAAATCAGAAAATGCATACTTGATTCTTAATTATTTAATACTTCATTTACTTCATTCACTATAGCTTCATTAATACTTCAAATACTTCTTTAATTCTTCATTAATACTTCATTCACTATAACTTTATCATTCTTAATGATTCAATATTATAAATATGTTGTCATCACCAATCTTGCTTTACTTGTTTTGTTATACATTGATTTATTTCAGAAGGCCTCATTGTAAATAAGTTTTTCATTGTATTGTTTGTATGGTGATAGCTTAATGAGCTACCTTCTTTAAATAAAGA
This sequence comes from Fragum whitleyi, assembly GCA_948146395.1. Taxonomy (NCBI): domain Eukaryota; kingdom Metazoa; phylum Mollusca; class Bivalvia; order Cardiida; family Cardiidae; genus Fragum; species Fragum whitleyi. The sequence goes on from OX411555.1 coordinate 17,244,800, forward strand.
TTTTATTATCATTATTAGTAATTTATCATTATCATCATCATTTTTATTATTATTATTTTATACTAAATAAAGCTCCCTGACCATGTTATGTATAGCTCCTGGGAGCGTTTTTTTAAGAAGAAATACGGGGTATACGTTGTGCAGCTTTGTGTTCTTTACACAATTTCATCTAGAACAGAAGGACATTTTTTTTTAAAGTTTTTATAACTTCAAAGTAAAATATTATCATGACTTTGTAATGAAAATGAGGAATGAAGATCCGCACGAGGCAAACAATATAGAAAATTAGCACTTTATTATCAATTATTTCATAGCAAAACTATTATAGATTAAATAAAAAGTCATTTCACTGAAATGATTCCCACAGATCCGAAAAACAACAACGTGACAAATAACATGACCAACCCTTCGTTCGGGATGAAAACGATTCTGGAACGCTTTAGAATTGATACCCCGCTTTGAGCGTGAACATACGTGAAAGGCGGTGCATCATTTCAAAACGTTCGCAAACGTTTTTGCATCCTGAACGCAAGGCACTTTTCTGACAATGAACTCGTAACTGGTGCCGAGGTAGCTCAAAAATCAATACAACATTGAAAGAAAAGCGAATTTGATACGCACAGTAAATCGTTTTTTTTTTAAATACACGGTACAATATTTTTTATTAACTTTGAAGGTATGAAATATGCTTGAATGAAGTTGCAAATTCAGAAACGGCGCGCTAGGTATCAGAATTTCCACTAGAATTTTATTTTGAGCAATCCATTCATGTTTTAAAATATGGGACTCGTCCGACGAAAAGGGACCATCAGGGTAGTGCATAAAGTGTCGAACCTAGTCAGACTGCGCGGGATGTGCAGGCTGACTTGGATCGAAACTTTGGCGAACTCGGCTGATTTTCTGAATCTAGAATGATCTTTCTACCTTTCCGTATCAGGTGTTTATAAATGCGAACTCTGGTTGACCAATGCTGGCCCAAATCTCTTTTTCATATGTGTATCTTAAAGAGTTCCCAGGTGGTCCCTTTTCGCGTGATAGGTCTCATATTCATAGATGTGTTGTAAAGCATGAAAGTTCTTGAACAGTAGGAGTCATGCGCATTCGGTCTTTCATTATGCAAATTTTTAAGCCAGATCGCTCCGTCGATGCAGTCTGCTTATGAGAGCAATACCGGTCACATGATGACAAAATAGCAACTTTTGAATTTCCATCGATGTATATAAAGGAACTTATTTGTTCTTTGCACAGTCAAATAAACGCAACAGCTCATATTTGTGTTGCAACCATAGTTTGTTTTACGCACGAAAAGTCCGAAAACGTCAATATCTGTCAAGAATATTCACAATCCGAAATCACAAGAGAACAATCTAGTCCTCTAGTCCAGTCCTTATGTGCACTTAGAATGTAAATTCTCCGTTTTGTTCAACACAAATCGTTATTAATTAATACTTTTATTAAATAAATAAGATTTATAAATGTTCACAAATGTGGACTACACACTGGGTACTTCCGGTGCATAACTGTTCCAGAACCCGTCCAACGAAAATCCCGAAACAGACGGAGTTTTTAAATTCCTAAATAACCACGGAAACGCTTCTCTAAACGTATGATGCATGATGGTATGGTGTCGTCTGTCCGCGTGTACGGCCCTCTGCCAGGAAAGATGGTTTCTATAGTTTCCGTACTGTCCGAATGTGCGCTTTCTGGCAACGTGGTTGTCGACATTGATCACTAAAGCTCGGGTACCAGGGGGACGGTTAAATGTTTCTAATGTAACCGAATCTTTGCCATCGTCGTCCGAGTTATCAATGGTTAATAATTTGGCTAGGTTGACTACTTCAAAATCGCCATTACTAAACGAAAAGGATGCTGTGACATAAGTCATTAAAAATGACACGAGCACCAGTTGGAAACTTAACTTCTCCATATTCACGAAAGTTTTGTCTCGAAATACTTTAAAAGTCCGACTCAAATTTGTCTGAAAATTTTTCTTTTAAGTTTCAATACAAATTCTTCTTTGAACAATATCTCCTTTGTCTATAAAAATTACGTCACGAAAATTGTTATCATAAATCCATATATTTCTTTAAAATCCACTTCTTTTTCGAACGATATTTTCCAGTTTTTCAACGTCCATAAAAAGTACCTTTTCTTTTAAATTACCCAGATTGTGTAATGTTTTTTTTTCTCAAACCATCAAGTTTACCGTTGAAACAATTAGATAACTAGATAATGAATAATTAACCACAACGTATGTTGTATTACACTGATTTACGCGAAATTGTTCTTATCGTGTCCAGTTTCCATAAATAAATGACCATATTTCTGTCAGATTGGCCAGTGCCCATGAGAAAATAATGATTATTTCATTACGTCGAACATGTAAGACGTTCGTGTACATAACGTAAATTGTCAGTGGGATAAACAATTTGATGACGTCGAAATGTGTGACTACATGTTTACCGGAAATTGGAAAATAAAACCCTTTACCACTTTCTATTTATCAAGAGCTTTACCAAAGTGAATTTGCCATTCCTTGTCATTTAATATGTGGATCACATATTAACTGAAAAGGAATGGCAAAATTTTGAGAAAAGGGAATACCCCTGGAAAGCGAATAATATCGATCCTTGTCAAGCTGAGCAAACTGCGCAGGCTGGTCAGAGTCAATAATTTCCGTTTCAAGGATATTTTCTGATTCTGTAATGATGATACTGCCATCTTTTTTTTTTCTAAATGCGGTCCCGCGTTGACCTTATTAGGAAGCAATCTCTATCTTTTTTTTAAATGATTATCTTAGGCCGTTTTCTTCGTGATTGGTCTCGTGTTAAAATTTATTTTGTTAACAACACAAAAAAGCTATTTATTGCCCGCTTTTTACATTGACCGGAATTTCTTATAAATAAACGCCATTGAAATTCTAAATAACCGAAATGAATTACAAAGGTAGAAAAAAGTGATAACAGAAAATAAAGGCGTTTTATTCTGATTTGATTATTAATGTTTGATTTCTAAAACAAAACAAATAAAAAAAAATAAATTAAAAAAAACAAAAACAAAACAAAAAAAAAAAAAAAAAAACAAAAACTTGAACACAACAAGCAAATAGTTCTATATCAAAAATTCGTCTTATCATATTATAAACATAAAAAACCTTATTATGAAACAAACTGTGATAATCAAACGTCCCAAGGAGCATTCCTTTTATTCAATCATTTCGATGATTAATACAGATTTTTGTGGTAAGATAAGTGACCACAGACAACTTTTTTGTTGCCAGAATGGCCCGTGTTGACAACTTCTCGTTTTCGATACGTTACATGAACATTGTCATGCGTTCAAGATGATGACGTAAAACAAACGTTTAAGAAATGGCACTCCTCTTTGCACGTGTAGTCACGTGCAAAGCAGGATTTATTTTCAAAACTTGCACGAACGTTTTTGCATCCTGTATGCAGGTCTGGTTCTGCCGCTAGTTTGACAAGTCGTCTTCGTCCTTTGATAGATATAGTTTGCATATTGTCAGTTTGCCTTATTGAAATTCGACCAAGCTGATATTATGCCATTTGTATGTATCAGAAAACATTTTGGGAAATGAAGAAATTGCTTGTTATAAGCAATTTCTTCATTTTCCATTTCTCAGAAAGACAGCAATTTTTTAAGATTACATCAATAAAACATTTTCACATGGGTTTTTTTTTATTATTAAAACGCAGCTTAAATTATGTTAGGGCCTAACACAGGCCCCTATCTAGTAATGTGTTAACTGCACATCAAACCCCATGAATCTGCATCATATGGACTGAAAAAGAAAAAAATTAAACGAGGAAGAGACTGCAAAATATCGATGATAGAGATCGATATCTATACTTTCTACTTCAAACTTCGGGGAAATGAAGGAAATGCCCTAGGCTCTTCCATTTGCTTTTTTGTGTGTTTATTTATGTGGAAATTGACCTTAATGTATCCGAATTAATCACCGTGACCAACGTATCGGGTTGTTGACGCACGGCTAACATTTGAATATTATGGGGGAGGGTTTCGCCATACTAAGACGCAACTAAACACGATGATTAATTCAAACTTGACGTCCTAAACGTATTAAACGTTTTGCATTTCTGTTTTGAAAATAAATACTTTCGATCACTAATCAAAAGAACCCGCTAAACAGAACTTTAGGACAGGACATTTACAACGGGCTGTCTAATGAATCCTGCCATAAAGCGACGTTTAGCATTATGATGTAGATTTACCTTCGTAGATTTAACCATATTCATTTGAAATCTGTGCAAAGACATTTTATTCCAAAAAACGATTAAGTAATGGCATTTCGTCAACAGCATAATGAATAATTGTCAGCACTATTTTTGAATCTATTTTTGAATCTGAAAGTGTACGTGCTGTGTGTGAAAGGCAGATTTTGTGTAATAAGACATTGACGTCGTTATGAAGAAACGATATCGAGTTATTCATCGCAATATGCGTGAATTTCTTGAAATACGATCATTGTTTACAGAACAATCACTTGTCATCGAATTATTCGTCTTATTCAAGAAAAAACAAACGATTTTTATATGGTCATATATGTACCTCAGTCACATGACACCATGTTCGCGAAGTTGGCAGGTCAGTAAAGATGTAGAGTAAATTTTGCTGACCAGCAATATCATTAAAATCATCTCTACGAAATCACTACGCTACAGCTTCGTTACAGGCAGGGGCGTAGCGGTAGGCAATTTGGCGGATCTGATTTTAATGAGATTTGCTGACCAGCAATTTAGCAGAGTGAAGCTTGCACACGAGCAGAGTAGCAAAGTAAAGTTAGCAGAATGGCAGTGTAAAGTTTGCAGACCAGCAGAGTAGCAGATTAAAATGGCAGAGTTATAGAGTGAAGTTGGTAGACTAACAGATACAGTTAGTTACATCGTGAAATTGACATTCACCTCAATCAAAACCATTCTTAAACGATCACTCAGCGCTCGAATCATTCATTCCAAACACTCATTCAAACCATTTAAAAACGCTCAAACCCATTGAAAAATATAGAATCAACAACTTCATTCAAAATTAACTTGGATAGCAAAAAATCGCGATTTCGTTGACATAATTCAAATTGTAAGCGTCCAATAGGTTCTTGAAGAAATAGGAAGTATCTATGGAATTTGTTTGCATCTTTTTTATTAAAGGGAGGTAATCAATATCACTAATTTTGTTCATCCTGAACAAAATTTGTGATATAGGATTACTTTCCATCAAATTCACTCAAAACTCGCTCCAGACACTCATTCAATTTCATTCCTTAATCATTCCAAAACCATTCACCTTGTCAATTTCACGATGTTTTTAACTGTAAGCTGGGTGAAGCTGACAGACTAGCACAGTAGCAGAGTGAAGCTGACAGGCCTAAAGAGTAAGGTTGGCAGGTCAGGACCAGAAGAGAAGCAGACTTAAGTTGACAGGCCATCAGAGTAAAGTTTGCAGGCCAGCAGGGTAAGGTAAGCAGGACCAGGGTCAGGACCAGCAGAGAAGCAGACTTAAGTTGACAGGCCATCAGAGTAAAGTTTGCAGGCCAGCAGGGTAAGGTTAGCAGGACCAGGGTCAGGACCAGCAGAGAAGCAGACTAAAGCTGACAGGCCATCAGAGTAGCAGAGTAAGGTTGGCAGCGATATAATGACAAAGTATTTATTTTGCAGTCACATAAAACCGCTGATGTGACGATTTCTTATTTCATGGCCAGTGGAGGTCGATTAAAAGTACAATGCTGTTGATACGCTAGAGAGATAGTTGCCGAAACCAAACCTAGCAAAAAGATAATAAAAGACAAAAAATATTTTGCGGTGTGTACAAAATGAGCAGAAGCCCGACCGATCGCCGGTGACTAGTCGTCGATGCAATATTGTCTTCAACAAATCCAAAAGACTTGCCGACTAGTCGGCTGGTTTTAACTTGAAGATGAAACTCACTGTTGCGTCGCCGATCTCATATAATTTCATTATTGAATCGATCGATGTACCGATCAGTCGACTAATAGTTGGCGACTTGTCACCGACTTAAAAACCGATTTTATAGATAGGCGTTCAATGCGTCGAAGCGTTTAATGTGACTGTAGCTTAACGCGTACCTTTACTTTGCTTTCACTATAATATGAACTTTTTTCATACAAAACTTTCGGAAACGGCATTTTCGTCCGCTAAGAACTATATCGTTGTAGCAAAAATAAAATTAAAAAAAAAACAAAAAACACACACACACACACATAACAACAACAAACAGTTTAAACAACCATGGTCATGTTAAAAAACAAATATACTGGTGTCGTTCATTTGATTCGTTATTACGGAAAACCTGTCTTAATTACGTCACTGGATAATTTCAGCTGACTTACCCAGTATGTATATACATAACGAGTTAATTCTTGCCAAAAACTACAGGCCAAGTGGTGGCTTTAAGGCTTTTCGGAAAATTTACTATCCTTTCTCCAGGAAAACCTGCCTAAATGGCGTCACTTGGTAATTTCAGGGCCCGAGGTTATAAAACTTTTCTCAGGCTCAGGCTCAATTTTCTCAAATTTTAAATTGAAATAAATGTATGAAAATAAAAGATAATATTAATAAGTTGTTATTTATAACAACTTATTAATATAATTTTTTATGTTAATACACTAAAATGAGTAATAAAACAGAATAACGGCTTCAATCTCAAATTGAAATTTGAGAAAAGTTTGAATTGAGCCTGAGAAAAGTTTTATAATCTCGGGCCCAGATTTCTTTTACAGATACTGCAAAACAAACAATTGTAGACTAACCAAACTTTAAAGAATTCGCGCACTATAATTCAATGTGCGTTCGAATTGAAATCAAGCTGCAAAATGATTATGCAAACATTGAGAAAAAAGGCAGATTTTGTCTCAATGCTTCCTTCTTAATTACTTTCAGTGCATGAAAAATTAAATCTGTTTGTTAAATGGCAACAGAGACAGACGAAAGCTTCCACAGTCGATATTGCTCTAGCGACCATCTCTATTGAGCGACCTCTTGAGCGATCACCATTAAAAGTTCCATCACCATTAGCAAAATTTTTGTTAAAGTGGATATTCTGAAACGGAAATTGTTTTTTTTAATGAATCTCATGACGTTTGAACCCAGAAAAATCGTCTCGATGAGACGATTCGTATGGGTTCGATCATCATACGATTCAGTAAGAATTATGTGACAACCTTTAAATACTTAAAAAAACAACACGCGTCTTAGTTCCTTTCAGTTATTATTGTATAAAGCGACAATTTCCGTAAGCGATTGCTTATTGGTGGTCTCTAAAGTGGTCGCTTAACACAATTTTTACTGTATTTCTTTTTGGGGAGCAAGATATTTCTCTTGTGTTACAAATAACAAATATTGTAATTTTTTAAGAGTTGGATTTTATCTTTGTTATCAGTTTTATTGTCATTTAGGCAGATTTTTCTGAAGAATGGATCATCATGATTTAAAACCATAATATTTTATCGAATATGGATCGCATACGATATTGAAATCTTTAATGATATTTAAAATAGAACCATTTGCAAAAGGAAATATATCCGTTAACACAAAGTTGACATTTGATCATTCATTCAACGTGTGCATATATACGATTATAAAAAAAATCAAGGGCAGCGTGAACCATTCCTAAGCACCAATAACAATTTTATTGTTCTATTATCGTTATATTTCCAAATAAATGTCAACACGAAAAGGGACATGTCAATGGAGTTTCGCCTACGAGTGGTCTAGATTTATTGTCGGTGATGTTAAACGGCGCAATTTGACATTCGTCTTCTTATAAAGGATATAGGGTCAAAATAGATAAAGAAAAGGAATTAATTTAAAAGATAATTATTAATTGATTGATGATTGAATGGAGTTTTACGCCACCTTCAACATTTTTTTCAGTTATATCAAGGCGGCTGGAGCACCTAACAATGGATTCATGGTATTTCTCTTACCAGTACAACCACCACATCCTTCCTAGGCTCCAGCTACTATCCCACTTAATTCTACGATCATCAACCCATTGCTGAGAGACAAGTAGTCGAGGAAAATTAATAATTTCGCAAGTTGTACTAGTGCATGTAGTGAGGCGTCAAAAAAGTGACATGAATTGGCGTAACTATAACTGAAATACGTTAACATTGAAACATACCAATACAAATATTTATAATATGACCGACGTCGCGGGAGTGAAATAAAACCGTTGAGTATTTTTGATATTACACAGGTGTTATTACACTAGTGGAATAACTATTAAATGACGTCATAATTTATATATTGTGACGTCAGTTTTAAACGGCGTTATAAGTTTCGCGGAAAATTGAAATAATAATAATAATAATAATAATAAAATCTTTATTTAAAGAAGGTAACATGTTAAGATACGTATAACAACATCTTATATTCTACATGGCCTTCTAACATTGAAAGAACATTAGAAAATTAAATCATACATGAATTATCTATCTCACACATACACACGCATACCAACACAACCGCACACATTTCTCATCCGTTTCATTAACATATGCAAGAAATTAATTGAAAACATTGATACAATATATATAATCATACATCTGACAGATACTTATTTTAATTCATTTTTTTAAGCATTCATTGGTTATCAAGATAATACTTAGTAAGCCTCTTTTTAAATATTTTAAGTTTTGTTTCATTTCTTATGTCAAGTGGGATGTTGTTCCAAACTTGGACACTGTTATGATTGAAGCTATTTTTGTATATATTTGTTCTTGGAATTTTATTCAGAGTAAGATTTGTTCGCGTCTCAGATCGCAGCACATAGTTATCATTCTTAGAAAAAAGAATTAAATCCAACATGTAATCAGGTGCTTCATGACTTAATGTTTTATGGATAAGCACAGCAATATGGTAATTACAGCGATTTGTAAAAGATAGCCAACATAGTTCTTTGAATAATTCATGTGAGGGTGTTCTAATTGGCTTTCCAAGAATTAATTTCGCCACTCGTTTTTGAAGTGTATATATCTTATTTATGTTATGATTGTCTATTTTTCCCCATATTATGCTGCAATAATCAAAAATGGGCAAAATGTAAGAGTTGTAGAAAAGCATTTTCATTTCTTTTGTTAAGTAGTACAATATAGACTTGAAAAGAGATATTTTCTTCTTTAGTCCAGAACACACATAATCTATTTGAGTATGCCACTTTAGTTGATTATCAATGTAGATTCCTAGAACTTTTTGAGAGTCAACATTTTCTAAAGCTACACCATTAATACTCAAAACTAGAGGTCCATGGTTTGAATTTTTCTGTTTTGATCCAATTAGCATGCATTTCGTTTTGGTCGGATGTAAAGACATGTTATTAAGAACACACCAATCTTGCACAATGGAAAGACTGTCTTGAAGCTTATTTTGTATTGTAACTATGTCAGTGCCTGACTTGTACATTGTAGAGTCATCTGCGTAAAGATCAATGTCTACCTCTGAACAATTAAATGGTAAATCATTGATATATAAAAGAAATAAAAGGGGTCCTAGGATAGATCCCTGAGGGACCCCAGATCTAAGTTTCAGTGACTCAGATCTATAATTTCCAACTTTGACAAGTTGTCTTCTCTCAGATAAATAAGACTCAATCAGAGTTAGAGCACTATCTGAAAAGTGGTATAGTTTAAGTTTGTGTAAAAGAATTTGATGATCAACAAGATCGAACGCTTGTCGTAAGTCTAAGAAAACCGATCCTATCAATTTTCCATCATCCATATCACGAAGCCATGTATCTATCATTTTTGATAATGCTGTCGCACAAGAATGATTTTCTCGGAACCCAGACTGAGATCGATTTAAAATATTAGTCTTTTTAAAGAATAATTGCAATTGAGAAGCAATGTGTTGTTCAAATATTTTTGAGATTGTTGGTAAAATCGAGATGGGTCTGTAGTTGCTTGGGTCATTTTTGTCACCTGTTTTAAATACGGGAATGACTCGCGCCAATTTCATCTCATTGGGATAAATTCCAGAGGAGATACTCCTATTTATTATGGATGCTATTATTGGAGTTATAGCATCTCCGCATTGTTTCAGAATTTTTGCACTCAGTAAATCTAACCCTGTCGCTTTGTTTAAGTCAAGACTTTTGATGATACAGTGTACCTCATAGGCAGAAATAAAGTTAATTGAGAATGTAGTCTGACGCAATTTTTCATCGAGAATATCTCTAAGATACTTAAATCTGTCTTTTGAAAATTGGGTTTTTGAAGTAATATCAGAAACATTTACAAAATGTCTGTTTAATTCGTTTACTATGTTTTGAATTCCCTCAATATCAGAACCAGATTTGGCTATTTTTTGGGGAATTGTAATCTCTTTAGACTGATTCACGTTTGAAATATCTTTAAGATTATTCCATAGAATTTTCGAGTTTTCTTTGTTTTTTACAGCTTTGTTGAAATAATTTTTCTTGCTTTTTCTGATCATGCACGTAACTGTATTTCTAAGCATTTTGTAAGTATCATGATTGCCATTTTTGCGTGCTTTATCTCGTTTCAAAATCATTTCCTTTATCTCTTCATTAAACCAATCAGGCTGGCGAACTCTTCTTATTCGTTTTTCCTTCATTGGTGCGTGAATAGACAAAATTGCATTTAGGATATTGTAAAATTCAGCCAAAGCTTCATTAGGATCAGCTATCATTTCCACCGATTCTATGCCAGAATGTATTAAATCATACATAAACTTTTCACTATCAAATTTCTTATAACATCTATACTCAATGTTGTTATGATTTTGAAGTAACTGATTTTTATTTGTATGAGACGATATCCGGGTACAACAAACTGGGAAGTGATCACTTAAAGATAAAGCTGATACAAACGTTTCGCCTATGTTACTCGGATAATTTGAATAAATATGATCGATTATAGTGGAACTTGTTTTCGACACTCGTGTTGGATTTTTTACAAGTTGTCTTAAATCGAAGTTGGAAACTAAATTGTCCCATTTAACATTTTTAAATTGTCTGGTGGAATTATCACCCTCAAAGTGGACATTAAAGTCACCAAGAATATGGTATTCAACATTAAGTAAGTCCACCCTTTCAATTTGTTCACAATATAAATCTATCCAATATTGCAGCGAGCTGGGTGGTCGATAAACACAATTAAAAAGATATGGTACACATTTGTTGTTCGAAACTTCGATCCACACCGACTCAACTTCGGGCGATTCAAGGTCTATGCGTCTCTTATATTTTATTTTATTAGAAACGTATACTAGTATACCGCCCCCTTGTTTGTCTTTCCTGTCTTTCCGTTCAAAAACAAAGTTTGCTATGTGTAAAGATTGGTCATCTATACTGTCATGTAAATATGTTTCACACAGTCCCAGAATATCTAATTGATAATTTGTATTTAAATGGAATTTTATTTCATCTAATTTTGGTAAAAGATGTCGAATATTTAAGTTTGATATATGAGTCCCTTTTAGTGTGAATTTGAACGCACTTTCGGCATTTTTATAAGTTTGATTGTTAGATACGGGAGAATTCTTGGGAAAATTAATTGGCCTTTGTTTCTCTTCTGTTTGATCGTGATGATTATGTATGTTTTTAAAGTCATTTAACTTTATATTTGCGCTAAGCTCACAATCTTGTTGTGGGTAAAAGCTACAGCGACATGGAAACTCATCGCAATAAATTTCAAGAATTTTGACGATTTTTCGCTTTACTTTGGGCCATATTATAAACAGAATATAAAATTCGTGCTCATTTATTACACTCGTCATCTAAAACAGGTAAAAACTCGGCGCAGCCTCGTTTTTATCTGTTTACAGATGACTCGTTTAATAAGTTCAGTATTCCATGACCACTCATTCAATATCCTATATAAGTTCCCTTCAGAGTTTTAACCTTAACGTGCAAAGCTTGTCAGAGATATCCAAATTCATTTTTTTTTTAAATCAGTCACTGGTTTTGAATTTTTAGGTTTTGTTGAAATTAATTGGAATAAAAAGGATAGTGTGCGTTTAAATTTGTACTTTAGTCTGTTATTTTCCTTGTCTAATAAAGCACAAAAACAACAGATCAGATAATTGCATTTGTACTTTATTTAGTTTCGAATATAAAATGATTTCATACGAGCTTTTACAAAACTTGTACTTCTTTTCTTCTTACTGAAGAAAAAAAATGTTTTAAAGAATCAGGGCTATAAAAATTTCGGCATTTACCATTTATCGGATTGCCTCGGACTATCAAAATAAATTAATTAAAAAAAAATATAGATCAATTTAATTATTCGTTGCACGGGTCTTTAATGTTTGCCCCCAACTCTATATTGAGGTCTGCAACATATACGCTTAATTGTCAATAAGACTTATTTGAATTGGCTTAAGCCCGTACGGCCCATAACTCGCCGTAAACCCAAAATCGTGCGGTGCCCGTGCGGCGGCACACGGTGTCCGTGCGATCATCCGTGCCTCGGACCCTTGCGGTTTTGTATAAAGCTTAGTTTACATTTGCCTCGGTCGCCGTACGATATCGTAGCCTGCGATTTCTTGTATGATATTTGTGACATCGTACGATTTTATTTTCTACGGCGGTTGTGTTCACAAAATCGTGCGATGCCTCTACGACGAGTCTACGGGCTATGGTCTTCGTGCGGTTTTGCGATTTTTAAAAACTTTTTTACGTGTTTTTTTTTTACAAATTGGCAAGGGTTCACGGCATCCGTAAAGCCGTGCGATGGTCGCACGGACACCGTGTGCCACCGCACGGGCACCGCACGATTTTGGGCTTACGGCGAGTTATGGGCGCCGTACGTGCTCCGTAAGCCAAATGTAAACAAGGCTTAAAAAATAGTTATTCAAGTTTTGCCTTTTAATCTTTAATGGATCACCCCACGGTCCCCGAACGGGTACCCTACGATGATCGTACGGCGGATGCAATGTTTACAGTGTAAATAGTTGAAAACTGACCGCCTGACAAGTAGTTATAACATTCTCATTGTATACTGACGAATTCACCCTTTTCCAATCGCAACCTTTTTTTGTTACAGACTTCTTAATTTGTTAACCTAAAGCACATATTACGTTGGATAAGACTTGAGGCGCTAAATGTGACAATCGTTTAACTTAAAGAAATTTGATTAACAAATTGTCATGAAAAAAGTAGAGAAATTTAACAACTGATAAATAAATAAGATAAAACAAAATCTGCACTCAGACTACAGAGGGTCCGAACTCATGCTGCAGACTTCAGAGGGGTCCATCCATTAGCGTGAGTGGGGTCAACTGCCTGTGACATTCGTATTGTGGGCACCCTTTGATAGAATTTTAAACTAGTTTTTCTATCACTGTCTTGGTAGTGCTGATGCGGACATTGAGGGCTAGGTCCTCCACTACCAGACGGGGTCGCTCCCACTCAGAAATCACAATCAATCGACCTCTCGACAAGCGCCCTTGACCACTAGGCCACGGTGCTTGTCTGTATATTATAAATTGGAAGTTATATTTGAATCTTTCGATCATTTTAAAATGAAAAGTTATATATAGATCTTTTTCATTATTTTTTAAGTAAAGAAATGAAATTTCTTTCATTATAACTGAATTAGAAATAAGAGTGAAATCATAAATAAAATTACTTTGTATTTTTGTCTTTTCTAAAAATATCTCCTCGATCTGGTATATAAAAATAGATTTTCTTTTTTGAATAATCTTTGATTGGTCACATTTATACAATTGAATTGGGCGAACATGCTCTTTTGTAGTGGTCAACGGTGCATAGATGACTTACCGTTAGGACGGTTTAATGCAACTCGATGCATGTCAAGTTAAAGGTTGATCTCTAGTTGAAGGGATAAGAAAAAAGATAACTTGGATATTTTAAGGTCGATATCTAGAGAAAGCTAGATTCCTTCAACATTTCTATTCGCCATTATTAATCACGTTTGTTTTATGGGCTTCAGTTTGTTCAGATAAATTCGTGGGTGGGCGCGCAAGTCCTGCGTTATAAATGAACTATTTTAACAAACAAAGAGAAGGGGTTTCTGTAATCTTTTATATAGAGAGTTAATCCGTAATTTGGCATTGTTTTTTTTTTTCACAAACATTTTCTTGAAAATTGTCCTTTCGATTTATCAATTTGCTGCCATTCTACTGATATACGATATGATTATTTGTTTTCCGCATCTTCCCGTTCTAAAACCATTTTTTCTCCTAATATTACACGTTTGGGAGGGGGTAGGGGGGATCCCAACCTCCGACCCCAACCTCTGATCCCAATTACCGAAAGACCGCCTTCTGTATGGGAGGAACTTTCAAAATATTTGAAGCGACTATGATTCAGTTTTGCTTTCAAAATGCAATTAAAAGCTCAAGTAAATTAAATATTTGAAACACACACAGACCCAAACGCGCGCGCATGCACACTTCTGTATAATATATTTTCTCTATAGATGTAACATTTTGTTTATTTGTGTTGTTTGTGCTTTGTATGTAATGTTTGAATTGTATTTTTGGACGAATCTTCAATACGGAGGAAATTAAGGTGAATGAATGAGCTTTAAAGCTGAGTTTGTTAGAGCTTAGGCGTTATATGATATCATCTCAGATTTCCTAGCATAGCTTTCGGTGCCTGAAATGGGCATTTCGATCGGCTTGATTCAGTCAATTTCTGACTTTTCTTTTATCGCTTTTCACTAAAATTCATACCCTATTGTGAAACATCTGAATGGTGTGATTCAGATATGCAGGTAAAAGCTCGAAATATACAGCTTTCTCACTTCGTGGTTTTGCAACCCGAAATATCGTACCAGCAACTTGGAAAAATCAAAGCACTGAAGGCCTGGTTTACAAGGTATAGATTACTACTCCCGATACCGCTTTGCAGAAAGGCGCAATTCGCGTTTTATAATTTTAGTTGGGTTGATTGGTTTGCTACTATTCAGTCAATATATCCATTCGATCATTCCGTCTAACAATCGTAGTGATGCTGTTTTTCTAGAGGCACAAGCTTGTTGGCTCTTTCTTTTAAATTGAATTGAATTCCATAAAGAAGTTGTATCACAAGAAATTGAAAGGGTCAATTTCTCCCTTTCCAACAATATGGTCCTTCCTATACTCATACCAAATTATTTTTCAATTTCTACCGTAGATATAATTCAAATATCACTCATGTTGATTTATTGTCTGCAACCTGTTCCAAGTTAGCCAAGTCTAAAATTTTGTCATCTGTTTAAGGGTTTAAGGATAGAACAAGGCTTTTGCATTTTTCTAATTTAGATAAATCCATTACAAGACAACAAATGTTTAGACAGGTCCAAATTGTAAAGGGTTGTAGATTACATACAATATGTGGGGAAATTTGTAAAATTTGTAGCAGAAAGGGTAGATGATATTAGGGAGAAAGGAGAAAGGGTTAGTAAGCAGCATTTTCTTCTTTTCCCTATTAGCAAGGTCATCCGTCAAGATCAAATATAAATGTAATGTATCTTTAAAACAGAAGTGATTTTGGCAGTGATAAGTCAGAAAATATAAAGTATACATGATTTGGACAAAGTGAATAATCAGAGATATATTCAAGAAAATTGACCTCGTGTGTTGTTTCGTCTATTCAGTTCCCTAGCATTCAGTACTATCAGTTCTTTGATTTTAGCACAGCGTAGTTATATGCAAGCTCTGCAATGAATACACAAAGGAATTTGTTTCGAACAAACGTTGATGACGTATACTTGACCCGTTCATGTCATTATACTCTCAAAAAAAAGTTCTTTGAAATTTGATCTATATGTAGATTTTAATTTCGTTAAAAGTGTATCTATGTGTGTGTAAAGTCAATCAATGAAGGAGATGTCAATGCATCGTCACACTATCTTAAAACATAATTACTTTTTTAATCAAAGATATGTAACAAAGACGTTGATTAAGGACGTTATGTCGCACATGTCTATAAATGGCAAACTCGCATCTGGTTCCACAATTTCTAAACAGAGATCCTACTAAGACTGGAGATACAAGTCTTCGTTGACGTAGCAGTTAGATTGAAAATCCAAAGTATTGTTACATTATTCGATGTCCTGGACGAACCTTGGTTTAAACATATTTTATTTGCATGAATTTCAACATGATAATATACATATTTATTTAACACAAATTATTGTAAATCAAGCAAAACGGATGAGAACGGAAGCATAAGCTTATAGTGTTCTTCTCCCTATTGGTGATTTAAGAGTTGAACTATCTAATATTTCTTATATATATGTTATTATTATTATCAAAAATAATGAAAATAATTATTATTGGAATTTGAATTATTGATATAAAAAATGTTTTGGAAAATATTTTGTACGATGTAAAGTACTGTACAGAAGGGGGTGGATGGTGTTCTTTAGATGTTTAGTTATCCAGCGATAGACTGATCTGGCTCTATATATAACGCCGTGAGTCACGTTATAGCGGTGCAAGAGTGCAAGAATGTCTGTCCGGAAACAGCAAAGTCATTTGCAACGGCTTGTCTTATAGAACCTGCCTTGAGGCACACAATAACTTTATGGCGTTGATCCTCCGTTCGCTTGACATGTTTTCATTACAGGAGTGTGCCTAGACGTTTAATTTCAAAAGCAATCAAGTAGTAGCTTTCATACACAACATAATGGAAGACTATCGGGACTGGCAGTAAACTGCATCTTTACGTGCTGAATGAGAAATTAAGATTTTACGTTATTTGACGTTAGCGTCTCTATCCAGAAACGCTGTCGAGTAATTCATCGCAATTACACGTGCCATTCTTATATCATAATAACGGTTCAAAATCAATCAAAATTTATCGAAGTTTTTACATAAACTCAGAAAAATAGTATGTTTATTCAGTGTCAAAGAACTTCTTTGAAGGTTATATTTATATATTCGTGAATAATAGTGGAAAGTATTTAAGTATTTTAGATGATAATTCCTGAAAATTTTATCCCCATCGGCCTTTTGTATTGAGGGCCAAAATTAAAAAAAATGCTCTAAAATGAAACGAAAGTAAAATTCCACAAAGTGAATACCGCCTCTGTTCTAGGGGTGGAAACTTTGTCATTTTATGTCCTGGTGACTATATTTTATCTACCACCTTTGTTGATCACTGTACTTTATTATGATACAGAAACGTGTTTCAACCAAAAAGTTTATCCGGAAATTACATTGTGTCTTTATAGAAATAGCATACGAAAATCGAACAAATGTATTTGACTGATAGGCAATAAAGTCGGTGCTAAAGTAACAGAATGTGTAAGCGTTAAACATGAAAATTATTCTTTGCCCCGCTTGACGTTATGTATGTCTGTTGAACGCGTTATGTGAATTAAAGGGATAAAAATGTTATACATTAACTTCTAAATGTTTGTTATTCATCATATATTAATTTCAATGATTTCTGTTGAACAGTCTCGAGACATAAAAAAACTCAACGGACTATTGGAACACTCCTCGTATATTGCAGAGCTTACAAATGCCCAACATTCAAAGTCTAGGCGCTTTATTAGGCTATTTTTTCACACGCTTGCACTTAATTACCTTTGATCTCATTTATTTAATTTAATAATGATGTTTCGGTTAGGCAACAGGCATATTCTGAATGAGAAGATGTCACTCTACAACTTAAGCCTTGTTACCCTTCATGCCACAAAATGGTCCAAAAACTCGATTTTTAGCGTACTTATTTCCATATGACCGCCTGACTAGTGGTTATGACATTCTCTTTGCATACTGACAAAGTCACCTTTTTCCAGTCACAACCTTTTTTGGTTACAGACTTCTTGATTAACAATTTTGTTTACTTAACCATTTTATAGGTTGGGTAAGACTTTGGGCGCTTAATGTGTCAATCGTTTATCTTAAAGAAATTTGATTAACAATTGTCACGAAAAAAGTAGAGAAATTTAACAACTGATGTTAACCAATTAAACACATGAATAATGAAATAAATAAATAAAATAAAATTTGCACTCAGACTACAGAGGGACCGAACTCATGCTGCAGACTTCAGAGGGGTCCATCCATTAGCGTGAGTGGGGTCAACTGCCTGTGACATTCGTATTGTGGGCACCCTTTGATAGAATTTTAAACTAGTTTTTCTATCACTGTCTTGGTAGTGCTGATGCGGACATTGAGGGCTAGGTCCTCCACTACCAGACGGGGTCGCTCCCACTCAGAAATCACAATCAATCGACCTCTCGACTAGCGCCCTTGACCACTAGGCCACGGTGCTTGTCTGAATATTATAAATTGGAAGTTATATTTGAATTTTTCGATCATTTTAATTTGTATAATTATATATAAATATTTTATTATTTTTATGTAAAGAAATGAAATTTCTTTCATTATTACAGAACAAGAAATAAGAGTATAATCAAAAATAAAAAATACTTTTTGTTTTTTTCTTTTCTAAAAATAACCACTTGATCTGGTATTTAAATATAGATTTTCTTTTTTGAATTATCTTTGATTGGTCACACTTATACAATTGAATTGGGCGAACATGATCTTTTGTAGTGGTCAACGGTGCATAGATGACTTACCGTTAGGAAGGTTTAATGCAATTCGACGCGTGTCTAGTTAAAAACTGATCTCTAGTTGAAGAGATATTAAGGAGAAAGATAACTTCGATTTTTTAAGGACGATTTCTAGAGAAAGCTAGATTCCTTCAACATTTCTATTCGCCATTATTAATCACGTTTGTTTTATGGGCTTCAGTTTGTTCAGATAAATTCGTGGGTGGGCGCGCAGGTCATGCGATATAAATGAAATATTTTAACAAACAAAAAGATCTTTTATATCTTTTATATAGTTAAACCGTTATTTGGCATTGTTTTTTTACATACATTTTCTTGAAAATTGTCCTTTCGATTAATCGATTTAATGCCATACTACTGATATACGGTATGATAATTTGTTTTCCGCATCTTCCCGTTGTAAAACCATTTTTCTCTCCTAATATTACACGTTGGGGAGGGGGTGGGGGATCCCAACCTCCGACCCCAACCTCTGATCCCAATTCCCGAAAGACCTACTTCTGTATGGGAGGAACTTTCAAAATATTTGAAGCGACTATGATTCAGTTTAGCTTTCAAAATGCAATTAAAAACTCATGTAAATTAAATATTTGAAACACACACAGACACAAACGCGCGCGCATGCACACTTCTGTATAATATATTTTCTCTATAGATGTAAAATTTTGTTTATTTGTGTTGTTTGAACTTTGTAAGTAATGTTTGAGTTCCATTTTATTACGAATCTTCAATACGGAGGAAATTAAGGTGAATGAATGAGCTTTAAAGCTGAGTTTGTTAGAGCTTAGGCGTTATATGATATCATCTCAGATTTCCTAGCATAGCTTTCGTTGCCTTAAATGGGCATTTCGATCGGCTTGATTTAGTCATTTTCTGATTTTTCTTTTATCGCTTTTCACTAAAATTCATATCCTATTGGGAAACATCTGAATGGTGTGATTCAGATATGCAGGTAAAAGCTCGAAATATACAGCTTTCTCACTTCGTGGTTTTGCAACCCGAAATAGCGTACCAACAACTTGGAAAAATCAAAGCGCTAAAAGCACTGAAGGCCTGGTTTATAAAGAGGTAAGGTGACATTTAAAGACATGCACTCCAATTTTTGAAAATTTTTTAACAAGGCTTTTGCAGGCGAGGAAATCCAAGGGTTCCATTTACCTGAAGGGATCGTAAGCCAAAAATGTCGAACGGTATGCTCACTATATAGCGCTGAGTCCGCCAAAACCAACTAATTCCCAAGGTATAGATTACTACGCCCGATACCGCTTTGCAGACAGGCGCAATTCGCGTTTTTTATATTTTTAGTTGGGTTGATTGGTTTGCAACTAGTCAGTCAATTTATCCATTCGATCATTCCGTCTAACAATCGTAGTAATGCTGTTTTTTCTAGGGACACAAGCTTATCGGCTCTTTCTTTTAAATTGAATTGAATTCCATAAAGAAGTTGTATCACAAGAAATTGATAGGGTCAATTTCTCCCTTTCCCACATTATGGCCCACCCTATACTCATACCCCATTATTTTTTTTAATTTCAACCCTAGAAACATATTAAATTACACTCTTGTTGATTTATTGTCTGCAAGCTGTTCCAAGTTAGCCAAGTCTAAAATTTTATCGTCTGTTTAAGGGTTTAAGGATGGGATAAGGCTTTTAAATTTTTCTAATTTAGATTAATCCATTACAAGACAACAAATATTTAGACAGGTCCAAATTGTAAAGGGTTGCAGATTACATACAATATGTAGGCAAATTAGTAAAATTTGTAGCAGAAAGGGTAGATGATATTAGGGAGAAAGGAGAAAGCATTTTCTTTTTTCCCTATTAGCAAGGTCATCCGCCAAGGTCAAATATACAAGCTATGTATCTATAACACAGCTGTGATTTTGGCAGTGATAAGTTAGTAAATATCTGGTATACATGGTATTGACAAGGTGAATAATCAAAGTTCTATTCCAGGAAATTGACCTCGTGTGTTGTTGCGTCTATTCAGTTTCCTCGCATTCAGTTCTATTAGTACTTTGATACTATCACAGCGCAGTGATATGCAAGAACTGCGTTGAACACACAAAGCACTCCGTGTCGTTCAAAAGTTGATGACGTATCTTAGACCTATTTTTGGCGCGCATGAGCACATAAAGCTTCGTAGTACACACGTTGTTCCGTTTTTGACTCGATAATATTTTCCCTATGCAATTTTCAGGATACAGGGTTGGTTCCTATAGCCTGCTAAACTAGGCCAAAAACCGTACGATGTCAAAAATATCACAGAAATCGCAGGCTGTGATATCGTAGGTCGACCGTGGCAACTGTTAACTATGTTTTAAGGAAACCAGATCGGACGTTTTTTTAAGAGAAAAAGGAAAGTACAGTCAAACCTGTCTTAGCGACCACCTGAATTCAGCAAGCAACCTGTCTTTAGCAAGCGGCCACCGAGTTCCCAAATGACGCAGTTGCACTAAAATCGACCTGTATTAAACAAGCACCTGTTTTAAGCAAGCACTTTAAGAAGGTTCCTAAGGTGCTTGCTTAAGACAGGTTGACTGTAATTAAAAATTTCGCCAAAAAGAATATTTTTTGAACCTGTATCATTAACGTTGCATTTTCACCTCAAAGATTTCTGATGAGCTTTGTCCTCCAAGATTTTTTCCTGTTACTTTTGGAATTATAGTCATCCAAATAGGTATATATTCAGAGCGTAGTTCATCGAGACTGTCAATTAAAATTCTCAAGAAATGGATTCTAAAGCTAGTCTTAACCCTTTGCTGTTTTATCCCTGCTTTTTACGTGCCTGTGATTTCAAGATTGAGAAAACATTGTGATAAAAGAAGAAATTGCTTCTGACAAGCAATTTCTTCTTTTTCCACACTATTTTCTACCCTACTGAATGGTTATTTTTCAAATTTAATCCACTTGAAATTTTCGTCTGCAAAACCTTTGAATTTGGACAGGTCCAAAATTTTGTAAAACAGGAAAGGGTTAAATGAACTGCAACTAACGTTAAGGTTAAATGTGGTTAGACTTATTTTTTTAATCTCGCACATTTCGCTTGTATTTCTAAATGCGTTATAAGAATAACTTTGTGCAAAAAATATATGAGCCTGTGCCTGACATTTCCGACAATTTGAAATGTGCGGTAAGGGCAAGCGTTGGGCAGCATAGATAACCACATACTGTAAATATAAAGTTACCTGATGGTCTACAGATACTTTGAGGCCTTATCTATCTACGAAGAGCATAGTGAAGACTCTGGTCAGACCGTGCGGATGCACAGGCTGGCCAGAGTCTTTACTTTGCGCATATTTGAAATTGTTGGAAATCTCATGCACAGGCTCATATATTTTCTCCACCCAATGGGTTCTAACTCAACTTATTCATTCAACTTATTCATTTAAGAATTATTGAATCAATATTTTTTTGTAGTTCGTTAAATGCATTGGAAGATCGGGACCATCGGAGTCCACCCCTTTCCTCCTTATAATATTTTAAGATTCTCAATTCCCTTGACACCGCTAGAAAAGCGTGGCGGTCGTAAAAAAGTATTTTCAGAGTTCAGTGTGTTCGAACAGGCTTCCTTACATTAAACAATATAACAAATGAAATATTCTACTTATCTTGAAAAAATAAAGATAATAAAAACATAACAATTGTCTAGGTAATCGTCACCCGCCGTATTTCATATATATAATACATACTTAGTGTTTTGTATGAGAAAAAATATCCAACGAGGTTGGGAGAATTGAGAATTGTCGAGGCTCTGCCGAGACAATTATCAATTTTCACAAACGAGTCAGATATTTTTTCATACAATACATTAAGTATGTATTATATTTATCTTATAACCTCTATTTGTCTTGTTTTCGTCGATGCTTCTAACTGAAATGCAAGTTTCTAAAAAATAACCGCATTATATCATTGTTCTAAAAATAACTATGTGATATCATAAAATATATCATACGGGATGTTATCACACGGAATTTTGTATTGTTATAAGATAAAAAGAGTTACCTTCTTTGAATAAAGATTTTAATAACTATTTCAATAAGGCCAAGTTCGCCTGACGGCTTAAAAAAAATCGAAGACACAGCATTGAAAACACAAACAAAGACTATTAGCTCTAAATGCGGAGGTCGACCTTGAACCAAACTTAACTGATTAAGCTGAGTTTACAATGTTTAAACTGATATGATAAAAATCAATTGATAACACCAAATTTTATCATTGAAGCTTTATCTTTAGTACAAGCTGTTCTTGCACTTATTGTAAACGAACTCTATATCTTATGTATAATAAAACAATCGTCAGTTAAACAAGGATACTTATCTTTAAGTGAGTAACGTGCATCTATTTTACCCGCCACAGAATCAATAGTAAGGTACAGTTCATATATCGCGATTTTATTGACATGATCTTGACCCCCGTTCTTAGATTTATGAAAACCCGTTGATTTATACTTGGCTTTGCATGTGCTTTCGTATGATAAAATCACAAACGGTGTTGAATGTAAAAAATATTTTGAAAATTGACAAAATATGTCAGTTCATTGACATTTAAGTGAGTTTTCATAGAGGTAGACTTCGGGTCAAATTAACCAGGGTATAACATCGTGATATTGACACGATGGGTTATTTTGAAATGAAATTGAATGAGTACGGTGGTCGAGTTTTGAATGATTTTTAAGGGAGGTAAGAAATAATCGATAATTTCGTCCCAATGGACGAAATTATCGATAATTTTTTATCTTCCTTTAAAATAACTACGTTGTTTTCTTTTTTTTTTACGGACAAATCAAACGCTTAAAAACCAACACAAGCCACTTCAAATAATGAAACTATTTAATCAATTTGATTTCAATACTAGTCATTTTGAACAATTTCGACACATTTTTTTAACATTTTGGAGTATTTTTCTAGCTCATCTGAGCACGAAAGTCTCAAGGTGAGCTATCGTGATCGGGTGCTGTCCGGCGTTCGGCGTCTGCCCTCCAACGCCCCTCCTCGAATTTTACCTTGTGTGCACTCTAGAGGCCACTTTTTTTGGCTCAAATGTGTTGAAACTTCATATCTCAGTCAAATACGAAATTGGTAGGTTGGTTCAAAAATTGGGTCAAGGGGTCCAGTCTTAGAAAACCTTGTGTGCACACTAGAGGCCCATTTTTTTGTCCGAATGTATTGAATCTTGGTCAAAATGTTTGTCTTCATGAAATCTACTCCCAGTTCGCAATAAGTTCAAGCGGGGTAAATCATCTGGTCAATGGATTAAATTTTAGACAAACCCTGTGAACAGCCTGGAGCCCACATTTTAACTCAAATGTCTTTAAACTTGGTCAGAATATTAGTCTTTATTAAACCTAGGTCAATTAGAAATTGGGTCAAGTGGGGTCAAAATGAATTCAAGGGGCCAAATTATGAAAATACTTGTGTGCTCTCTTAGATTGAAAACCTACATTTTGGTCAGAATGTTTGTCTTGAAATCTTATACAAGTTCGATAGAGAACCAAAAACTTGGACACCTTCAATTATATATATATATATATATATATATGTTTGTCTTCTTGTCTTCTTGATATCTTTGCCTTTGTTAAGCCAGTTATGAATTTCCAATAAGTAGTATTGATACTGTGCCACCTTTGTTAACTATACGCCTCAGGTGAGCGCTTAAGGGCCAATGGTCCTCTTGTTGAATGATTTAGTGAGTCTTTGGAATAAATGGTTGGAACGCTGAGCGAGTTATTCTAAATCGTTTGGATCGGAATGATTGTCAATTTTAAAATGTTACTAACTGTAGCATTTGGGATGAAGATGAAGATACAATTGCACGTTGTCATTTTTTTCTTTTGACCTTCGCTGAATGCATTTATTAAATCTAGAAATACGGAAAAAATCAAACAAGGTAGCAATACGCAGCTTTATCCGAAACATCAACCCAACTTGACAAATCAAATTATTCATTTAGACAGTCCGTTCGTCCGTGACCTAGTTGGTGCTCCAAAGCTTTAATATTGGCCAAAGCTTTTGATACTTAAATGGTATAGTCTTCATATTTCACACGAATATTGTTTGACAATACCTTTCTGATAGTAATGGTCTATTTTTAATGTCATCAGTCAAGGTCCTTTTTCCCAGGTCAAATATTCCAAAAAAAAAAAAAAAAAAAAATCTGGAAAAGGGTAGTGGCGGGGGCCATTGGTGTTTAAGAACCCCGTCTTTTTTCTCAGAGATTACCCAAAATCATTTAGTTTTGTTCTCCGGAGAATAAACAAGACGTCACTTGTGTCACATTTTTAACATGAATGACGCAGATCTGTTATTAGCTCACCTGAGCACAAAGTGCTCAAGGTGAGCTATTGTGATCACTCACCGTCCGTCGTCCGTCCGTCAGTCCGTCTGTCCGTCCGTCCGTCAACAATTTCTTTAAACATCTTCTCCTCCTAAACCACTGGGCCAATCAAGCTGAAACTTAGCAGGGATGTTCCTTGGGTGAAGCTCTTTAACAGTTGTTAAAAGAATTAAATTTTATCAAAAACTCTGGTTGCCATGGTTACATAAAGGCCCAAAATGGCCGAAAATCTTAGAAAAAATTCTTCTTCTCCTAAACCACTGGGCCAATCAAGCTGAAACTTGGTAGGGATGTTCCTTGGGTAAAGCTCTTCAAATGTTGTGAAAAAAATTAATTTCATAAAAAACTCTGGTTTCCATGGTAACGGAAAGTCTGAAAAATGGTCGAAGATGGCTGAAAATCTTTTAAAAAATTCTTGTCCTCCTAAACCACAAGGCCAATCAAGCTGAAACTTTGCAAGGATGATCCTTGGGTGAAGCTCTTCAAAAGATGTAAAAAGAATTTAATTTCATCAAAAACTCTGGTTGCCATGGTAACGAAATGTCTGAAAAATGGCCGAAAATGGCCGAAAATCTTAGAAAAAATTCTCCACCTCAACAACCACTTGGCCAATCAAGCCGAAAATTGGGAGGGATGATCCTTTGGTGAAGCTCTTTAAAAGTTGTGAAAATAATTTCATTTCTCCAAAAATTCTAATTGCCATTGTAAAGGAAATTCTTAAAAATGGCATAAATAACCTAAAATCTTAGAACAATCAATTTTAAACTTAGCATGGATGTTCTTAACGTGTAGGTCTACTACAGTTGTTAAAAGAATTTGCCATGGTAAGAGAACGGTGAAAATTTACAAAAATTAAAGAAAATCAAATTGCAGTAGGACAAAATTTAACCACCCTAAATGTACATCAAACAAATTCTTGTATTCATAACATGGTTGACAAGTTATGAGTGACTAACTCAGGTGAGCGATATAGGACCATCATGGTCCTCTTGTTTTCAATTTCAGGGGACCTTGTCAAACATGAAATACAGATTGAGAGATTTTCTGTTGATCATCGGTTTTGTCGTACTAAAAGCAGCAACTGCAAATTTCCAGAGTTCAGTTTGTCCGGATCCCTGCAGATGTCTCAAGTTTGAAGGGCTATGGTCTGTCTACTGCAATGTTTCCGGATTAACGGAAGTACCAAAAGGCATTCCAGCAAACACACAACTTCTCGATTTGTCAAGGAATTCCCTTTCCAAAATACCCAAGGATGCGTTGAGAGGATTGGCGAATCTGCAATGGCTTGATTTGAGTGCAAATGGTTTAAGCGAACAAAGTATTGAACAAGGCGCACTTGATTTACCTTCTCTCCAGACTATTGACTTGACTGATAATGCATATAGCAAGATTCCACTTCAACTGCCGCAGAATATGACAAAATTGTATTTTCTTTACAACCAAATAAAAAATTTAACTTTATTCAGCTTTAAAAATTACAGGATGTTGAATTACGTCGACTTGTCAAACAACGCGCTCAACCACATCGAGACCGGAGCATTTGATTGGCTGGAAGGTATATCGACTCTTTACATGCAGTTCAACAAGCTTACAAACAAATGTTTCACAAACACAACTTTTTCTAAGACCAAAAATTTACAGCTCCTGGCGCTTCGTTTCAACAAACTGACGAGGGTTTTAGAAAATCTTCCTGAATCTATCCAGTACTTGGACTATGTCGGCAACAAAATCAAGACATTACCATCATATGCATTCAGGTCACTTCCAAATTTACAGTCAATGGAGTTCTGGGAGGGAGAGGTATGTAAAGATACTTCGTAAGAATCATTTTAATAGCAATCCTAACGATAATAATTTACTTTATTGCAACTGTCTGTGTGCACTAACACTAGTCTAAAAGAACACACCGAAGGGTCAGCGCTTTTCTATTTTCTAAAAATATATAGGCACTTACAAAAGTAATGCGCTGTCACCTCGACATACTTTCTGTTAAACTCACCTCCTGGTTCATATTAGCGATAACTTTGACACGCTGTTTTGCAGTTAACCAATTAACAGTATTCAACCGAATCAGCTAGAGTTGCGAATAGTGGGAGTAAAAAGACATTAAAATAAATCTAAATATTTCAATAAAACTTTGACAAATCCTATATTGCTGGTACTTATTTGAATAGTCTCGTCGAGACTATTCAAATGAGTAACCACAACATAGCGTGCGTTAAGACATTATGGTTTTAAAAGTCTTAAGTTACCCCTCTTAATTTGACCCCTACGTTTAGACGGGTCTGAATCGAAACTTTTCAAAGCGGACATATCTTTATCTTTAATTTATTTAAATTTCGACCCAAAACTCGCAGATAACGAGTCTGGAAAGTATACAGGATCTATATTATGAGGCATGAAGCAATACATTGTATACTGAATGTCTTTAGAAACACATAAAAAATCTTGTATGGAAGAAAATAGGGTCTCGTCTCTAATTTGCATGCATGACGCCGAAAAATGAGGAAACGTCGAAAATCTGAGAACTCATATGGCTATTGAAAATTTTAGCTCGACTTTTTTTAGAAGAACCCCTATCGGTTTATAGCATTGGAGTCTTGTTGTCGTCATCATTTGAAAACTTTGACATAATGTGATATCTTTGGTTATGCCAAAGCCATTCACTTTAAACTTGGTACTCAAATTCACTATCAAAAAGGCAACCTAAACTATCAAGGGGGATAACGCCAAATACATATTGTGCAAACTTTGCCCCCGTTTCTACTTAGCTTTTTTATCATCTACCCAATACCCAAAAGCCGAGCCTAGGTACCCTTTGACGGTGCTCTTGTTTGGATTTCGTGTCTGGCAATCTTGGATTGTCCGCCCGAATTATTTTCCTCACATCTGACAAGCGATGAGGATTATTTCGACAGTACACTGCCATGACATTTGGAACATTGCTCGGACTTTTCCGTAAACTAGAAAGTACCTCGGACGTTAGTGCAGTAATTTTGTGTCTATTTTAAATTTTAGGGCTTCCGGTGGTAATTTGGTAAAAAAAAATCTTAAATGCTTTCCGATCGTCTATGGAGATCTTTTTGGTATATCGTAATTTAACGACCAAACCCAGTTAAATACTGCATTCTGTTATCATATTATAATATGCCCTATATTTTAATCTTTTGTTGTTTTTGTTTTACTGGATGAATTCATAATGCTTGTGGCGTTTTCCGATTCCCTCCCGACCTAACGCGACATTTGTTGAAACTAGCAAGACAAGACGATTTTCTTAGATTTGTTTCATTTTATTTCAATTCGGATCTTTTCAAATTGAAATTAATACTTTTTTTTCAAATGGCCAAATTATATGTTCGGAATTGTATTCGTCTGTATATTGAAACCTCGGCGGTGATGTAATGTTTATTTTTGGCATGTAGATGTCGTTTTTGTCCAAATGCTTTAAATGAAAACGTCAAAAAGGTATCTTCAAATGTGGCTTTAAACTATACGAGTATCTGTATATCCTAGATCAACCATAACCATTTCAGTAGATTCGGTGACGCACAATTACAGTGTTTACAGCACTTTGATTTCATTTAAATTGACCTACGTAATTTCGTTCTTGATTTTTAGGCTGAGCTATGGAAAAACTTAGCCCATTTTCGCAAATGATTTTTGTATGATTTGTGTAAAGGAAATTTATCTGGCAAAAGATTGGACATTTGATTCACTTAACCCTTTGCTGTTTAATCCCTGCTTTTTACGTGCCTGTGATTTTATGACTGAGAAAACATTGTGAAAAAAGAAGAAATTGCTTCTGACAAGCAATTTCTTCTTCATTTCACACTATTTTCTACCCTACTGAAGGGTTATTTTTCAAATTAAATCCACTTTAAAATTTCGCCTGCAAAACCTTTGAATTTGGACAGGTCCAAAATTTTGTAAAACAGGAAAGGGTTAACGCCATTCTAAACAAGACTGCATTCGATATTTATACCTAAAATTACACCATTTAAAAGTAAAGAAATTATAAAAAAAATAGAATTAAGAAAATGCCTATACGTGTTTCCCGGACAATGGAAAAGCAGAAGTCGCTTGATTGCTTTGAAAAATTAACACGGATCCGAAATTAACCGACTTTCTCAATAACTGTCAAATCATTATCACGTAGTCTATTTCGAAATTTTACGCTTGCTTTTTTATGTTAGAGTTACAAAAAAACTATTAAAAGAAACGGTAAATAAATGCTTCTTTGAAATGCTAGAAATTTCGACGTTGATTTATCACATACCGTAACTAGAGCCTTTTTTAAAATTGAAATACATATAAGGACATTTAGAAATTAACAAGGTGAATGATTTTGAAATTAGAGATGTCACTTGGTACACTTGTTTTCCATGGAAAGTACATGTGTCATTTGGAAGAATTTTCAGAAAGCACCACAATAAAGATCTAAGCTAAATGTAAAATGATACAATTGAGCTTTTTTTAAAAAAATGCTTTAATCTTGAAGTTGGTAAACGTCTTGCTAGTCCAGGCTTCTGGGTAATATGCTATCAATAAAATCGTGTTGCAATTTTGTCCGATCCTCAGTTTAAAGCTTTCTAGGACAATATAGGCTTGTAATGAAATTGACACCGAAAGAGGCTCTATACTTCCAGCGAACAAAATGTCTGAAACTTGATACATATTCATACACCTATTACCATTCGGAAAATCGCTCGGACTTTTCCGTAAGTGAAATTATCGTTGGTCAAATTTAAGTAATTCGGCTTCTTGCGCCACTTTGGTCGATGCGCTTGAAGAAATCAAATTTTTTATCGCTTTCCGATCAACTATGGAGATCTTTTGGGCATATTATAATTTGACAAAACGTAGTTAAACACTGCGTTTAATTATCAAATTGTTATGTGCTCAGTTTTAATCTCTCGTTGGTTTTGATTTTCTCAATCCAGCTTAATGCTTGTGATCTTATGTAAACCCAGCGACGCGCTGTCATGGATGCGTCCTTATTATTACAGTAAGTAACATCGTGAAATTGACATTCACCTAAATCAAAACCATTCTTAAACGCTCACTCAGCGCTCCATTCATTCATTCCAAAAACTCACTCAAACCACTCGAAATTGCTCAAACCCATTGAAAAGTTTATAATCAACAACGTCATTTAAAATAAATTTTGAAAAAAAAAGCGATTTCACAGACAGAAATCAAACTATTAGCGTCTCATAGGTTTCTGAAGAAATAGGAGGCTATGTAAAGAACTTGTATGAATTTCTTTTTACAGGGAGGTAATCCATATAGCTAATTTTGTTCATTCCGAACAAAATTTGCGATATAGGATTACCTTCCTTCAAATTTACCCAAACTCGTTCCGCACACTAATTCAATTTCATTCCTTAATCATTTAGAAATCATTCACCTTGTCAATTTCACGATGTTGTTAACTGTTCCGATCCTATTCCAATCGCCGAGGATTTCCGATTGGCGTGTTACATCCGAGGATTGTTGCTGTTTACGGATATAGGCGAGTTTCGCTCCAAATTATAACATGACTCCGCGTACCTGATTCAAAGGATGTACAAAGTTGTTTATTCAATGCTTTTCTCGTTATTAGTTGAGTAAAACATTGGTACTAGAGGGAAAGCAGCTTGGCACCGTCAACCGTTTGATACGCTACAGACTCTTTCTAAACATGAAAATTGATTTTGGCGTATAGTATAATTGATCAAATAATACGAAGCTCGTTTAGGTAATTCAATTAAAAAATTCAGAGATTCAAGGAAAGGGTTTACAAATTGAGCCAATTGAAAGCCAGCGATCTTTCTGATAATAAGTTTTTAAGTTTCAAGGATCAATAGCCCCTGAGGAGTAATGTTTATGCATCTTATTTCAGATAACGACAATCGAAGATAATGCGTTCTATGGACTTCAAAAGTTAACTATCCTCGATTTTATGCAAGATAAGATAACTTCGACACTGACGAAAGACACTTTCAACGGGCTAACTGGATTACAGACCTTGTATATGGATCTTAACAACATAAGTAGGATAGAAGTTGGAGCATTCCGATTCTTCGGTCAAATAAGGTCATTGTGGTTTTCGTCCAATCAGCTTTCAACTTTGGAACCGGAAGTACTCGACGAAACTGTTTTGAAAAATCTGAATGAGGTTTATATCGATGACAATCCTTGGTATTGTGACTGTCATTTAAGATGGCTTAGAGAGAAGACAGATAGCGCCCCCTATACCATTATGGATCCACATCTTATAATGTGTGCCGGACCTGAGAAACTGAAGGGAAAGGCATGGGATGTGGTGAAACCAAGTGACTTTGTTTGTAACTAGTAATACTTTTAATCATTTTACATGGCTGTTGTATAAGAGTCACATATTAATTATCTTAGTAAAGTTTCTTTTTGATTGTGAGAAACGCGAGTTTTATGGGTCAGAGACTCATAACTCCTTAAACAATTAGACGAGAGTTCCGTTGGCCCGGTTCAGAAATCAAATTGAAGAGTGTGGTAAACAATTTTCAATTCTTTGAGGTCGAGTCCAAAAGGTTATTTAATATTCAATGTGATAGGGACTAAAGATATTTCTAGGGGGTCAGCGCAATACTATTGTTAGTGCCTATAACGCAAGAACTGTGTACATTCGATCTCATCTATTCCGTGTTAATATTTTTAGTCAGATTGACTTTGCTTAATCATTAAAATGTTTGAAAATTTAAAGAAATTCAATTTTTCAACTCGCTCATTCTGAAAAGTTGAATTTGCTTCATCATCAATAGTTTTGAAATGGGAAAGAAATTTGTCTCTTCGTGCTTGTGCATTCCGTGCATTCTGAAAAGCATCGATTATTAACCACCACCCCCACACTCCTTCGCATGCCAAGTCGAAGAGGAAAAATTTCAATCTTTGTTGATTATTTATCTTAATCACTTGCACTGCAACAAAATGCTTTACTCCCACCAGATTTTTTTTTTAAAAAAATAATAAATAAATAAATAATAATAATAAAAAAAAACCCAATTTAGATAACCATTATTAGTATCAAAATAAATCGGTGTTAAAAATGTAGGATTTTTTATAAGATAAATGGTTTGAAATTCAAGATAATATGCAACCTTTTTGTATGTGGAAAAAAACAGCATACCTCTAAATTTGATTTGCAATGTGAAATAAGTTTGTTTCCATTTCAAAACAAGTAAATCATTCTACAGAAAGAAAAGAGAAAGGAAAGTAACAATACATGTTTCTTTTTTTTCACGGAAAACAAAACAAAACAAAATAAAACAAACAAAGCAAACAAACAAACACGAAATATCATCGCCGATGGACCTTTCCTAGAGTCATTCTCATAAATGACCCTTTACTTGCGTTATTGATTAACCGGAATATCTACTTTCGCTAATTTTAAGTGCCGTTTTCAAGGTCAGGTTCACCATATACTCCTCGCAGCTAGTTAGAAGAAAAAGCCTGAAGATAACCTTATAATTAAGTTTATTAGACATTTGCCCACGTGATTTAAGAAATAAGGAAATATGTCGTCGTGTTACACGGCTTTTCCCTAGGACACCGATTGAAGAAAAATAAGAGCAATAAATGTCACCATTTAATGTTTTATGACTAAAAGGACCTTTTTTAGACTAGAAAAAATCACATTTGATAAAAGTGGGATTGACTCTTGGCTATGATGCCTTTATTATCATTAATAAATGTGACCCGTCACGCGAAAAGGGACCATCTGGGTAAAGCGTAAAGTGTCGACCCAAGTCAGACTGCGCGAATTGCGCAGACTGACTAGGATCGAAACATTTTGCATCGTGCCTTTTTTCTGAAACTAGAATGTTCAATCTACCTTCCAGTGAAAGAATTTTTGAAATATGCATTCCGGTTGACATATGCTGGATTAAATCACCTTTTTCCATAATTCATTTTACAGAATTTCCGGATGGTCCCTTTTTGCGTGACGGGTCACAAAGTAATTGGCTAGTCGATAATCGATTCCTCAAGGAGACCGTACCAGATATTTTTGAAAACTTGCAACTGTAAACTACACTTTATTTATCGTAAAAATGCATAGTTCATAATGTAAATAGCAAATTTTCTTATCTTTAACTAACTAAAATTGTTTCATATCGGACGAGCACTACTTTTTTTTCTTAGAATAAACACCCTAAGAGCAGGTAATTGTTTGAATTAAAAATTATTTTGTGACCTTGCCTTACAACCACATCAGTGAACCAAAAGTTTTACTTCTTACCGTTGCCAAATGTCAATACATTCTAAACAGTTTGCTCAAAAATGTGTAAAATCTTTGTACCGAAAATGTATCTATTACCCTTAAAAAGGGACAAAAACGTACACCACTACAAGGGACAAGAAATTGTGCATGTCAATTGAAAAGATCAAACATCATTTAGTGAAATCATAACCGCCTTGGGACAATTAGAACTCAGTTTGTTGGAAAAAAATAGCAACTTCAGTGCACTCTAAGGGATAACAATATGTTGATAAATTGTCAAATTCCTGACAATTTGACTGCTCCTTTTTAAACAGTAGGCCCTATACCCTTACAGGAGATATTTTAACACGGAAAGCGTTCACAAATCGGATGAAAATAACATGACATGTAGCAAAAAACTGTTCTGTAATTTGATTAGCATTTACAACCATAATGGTTATTTTTGAAGGGAAAATTTGATTGTTGTCAAAGCATTCCATGCAATACGTCTTTTATTTAAATGCTGTGTGAAAAGGATCGAAAGGTTCTCAAGATCCTTAAGCACTTAGAAATATAATGAAATATAAATTCATTTCATACATTAATAGATCAATGATTAACAATTAAAATTTTAAATTTACAGTTCGATCTGAACTTAACGTGTATAGCAGCTTCCGTCAATACTCTTTGACTGATTGTTTATTGAAAAATTGAAACCGGTAAAGTAAGCATCATTCCTCTCTATATAAACACTGACTATTATGTGACTAACTGACTCCAATATGAAATATTAAGGCCTCGTGTTAGACCCTTTTACCAGGGTTTTGACCCCCAATAAATCCATTTTGACCCACGAAAATTTACTGTAATGGGTCATTTTGGCCAACTGAATTTCGAACACTGCAACTTTTTCAGCAACAACATAATTTAAATCATTTGTTTTCTTCATTGATTATTTCGATTCATTTGTGAAGATCGTTTTAAGCTGATAAATTTTTAGTTTACACTCTTTTTGAACCGTAAAAAACTAGTCTTGATCCCCTAAATATTATGGTCAAGGGGTCAGAGACTTCTGAAATTGAAAAGTTAGTACAAGCTGTAATATTTTTCGAAACTTATCTTACAGTTAACAACATCTTGAAATTGACGAGGTGAATGATTTTAGAATGATTTAGGAATGAAATTGAAAGAGTGTGAGGAGCGAGTTTTGAGTGAATTTAATGGGAGGTAATCCTACATTGCACATTTTGTTCAGTATGAACAAAATAAGCGATATTCATTACCCCCCTTTAATAAAAATGCATACAACTTCTATTCATAGCTTCCTATTCCTTCAAGAACCTATGAGGCGCTAACACTTTGAATTATGTCCGTGAAATCGCGATTTTTCACTATCAAAATTAATTTTGAATGACGTTAATTCTATATTTTTCAATGGGTTTGAGCGTTTTTAAATGGTTTGAGAGGGTGTTTGGAATGAATGATTGGAACGCTGAGTAAACGATTTAGAATGTTTTCGATTGAGATGAATGTCAATTTCACGATGTTTTTAAC
This sequence comes from Fragum whitleyi, assembly GCA_948146395.1. NCBI lineage: Eukaryota > Metazoa > Mollusca > Bivalvia > Cardiida > Cardiidae > Fragum > Fragum whitleyi. The sequence continues at coordinate 17,279,462 of OX411555.1, forward strand.
TGTAATTAGAACCACTATCATCTGAATTTCTTTGAGCTCAAATCTGTCATTGGCTCGTCATGATCTATTCTTCTAACTCCGACCGGATAACTCTGATATTTTACGGCGCTAATATATACTAAGTTCCATAAGAAAGTGTACACTTTCACTTTTTGTATTTATCTTGATTTTTACAAAGTTGGAGGAAAATTATGGAGTAAATTGGATACCATACTTTAGTCATGACCTCTTGAAATTAAAAGTCAAACCAGATTTGGATAAAGTATCGCATGCTGCATACGCGCAGGCAGAACTTAAATTGTTGAGATTTGATCCCCTTACAACGTTTTCTTTGGTAAAAGCTACGTGTTGATGTTGCCTTATAGAGTTTAAGAAGCCATTCCAAGCCATTTCCAAACAAAAGTTTTAGTTTTATGCAGACGTTACGTGTACGCCAATATTTATACATTTCAACGTTGTAAGGCTAGTAACTTGTCTTTGAATGGTGCTATGGCGTTCTATGACATCTCAATTTGCTTTTTAAAGGCCTTGCAAAATGATGACCTCGATTTCTATTGGAACATGAATGCTCAATCAATTTTAATGACGTTCTAAATCTGACAAGGTTCGATTTTATTCAACAACGGTTATTGGTAGCAAAACTACGCTGTAGCGTCATGCACAATTGTATTGAAGATGTGATTTTATGCTTAGGAAAGCCGTTAAGATTGAACTGAATGCATTTTCAGACCAATTATTCGTCTAACGCGTGTTGCACATGCAAAACATGCAAAATCAAATGTCTCAATTTCGCAGATAATTTTTGCTCATTGTGTGATTTTTGTTTTCAAATATCGTTTGCACATACTCTTGGGGATAGTCATACGACATTTCATGACGATAGACTGTCTAATATTCAAAATTCAACAGTGCACGCTTTCTTCTGGAACTGAGTATATCATTCTCTTTATAACGGTAGATGTACCTTGCGGAGAAAAGTATTACATTCCAGATGGGATGGACCGTTTTAAACAGGTGTTCAATTAAAATTATATTTTGAAAAAAAGTCCATTTTACATTTATATAATATACATTATCAAATTTATAATTTCTCTAGCTTATTTTCAAGTGGAAACTTTAAGCTTGTCGGTTTGTGTATTCTATATGATTACCGACGAACTGAAACTTTCCGCTTGAAGAAAATCTAGCAAAAATATGAATTTCATTACGTAGGCTTTGACGTAGGATGTAACATTTCTAATCAGTAAGAGGTCTTTAAATATGCACGTGAATGAAGGAAAGAAATCACGTAATGAAGTCGTAGCAATACTTAAAAAGTATAATTCCCAAAGAGTCATTGCGTCGGCCGGAAAGACTTAAACAAAAACAAAAATCCCCCTCCCAAAGCCTGGTCATTTATTCTTAAGAGATGCGAGTTTCGTAGTAGATCTGTAGTCGGAGAACATACTTTCTCCCATAAAGTCAAGAGATTCTTTGGTTTACACGGTAAACCGTACCGTTCGTAGTGAGCATTCGAGGTCAGTCGTCTTCATTAATTGCCTGGAACCAGCCAGTGACCTCGAGACGTTTCCGGTCTTTTTCACAAGCAAGAAAAGAACAATGTCACGTGTTCTGTATTGATGAATCGGTAGACATGTTTTGCCATAAGCGTTTTTCATTGTGTGCACTTAAATTTGTCCCGACACAAGTCGAGTTATAAAGCAACAAGAGATTTCGCAATCGGGAACCCTCGGCGATTCTACGGAATAGACCTCGGGAATAATAAGGGCGCAGCCACGAAAGCGCGTCATATCGCACGTGGGTTTATATGACGTCACAAACATAAACGATCCCGCTAAGGATGACGTTGCATAAAGCAAAATCAACGTAAGAAGATAAGGGGGCATATTATAATTTAATGACAAAACGCAGTGTATTACTGCGTTTTGTCATCAAATTATAATATAACCAAAAGATCTCCATAGACATTCGGAAAGAATTATTAAAATGTCATTTTCTTCATGCGTATAAAATGTCCGAAGAACCACCAAAAGCCGAATTACCTAAAATACGACCCAAAATTACTACACTTACGTCCGAGGTACTTTTCAGTTTACGGAAAAATCCGAGCGATGTTCCGAATGGAGATTTTGTGGAACCCTCGGTGATCTTACGGAAAGACCTCAGGAATGACAAGGAGGCAGAGTCTTTTACGTGGATTACATGACGTCAAAATCATCAATCTTGCCACAAATGATGACATTGAGTTAAACAAAATAAAAGAAAATATTTAACTGGGCACATTATAATCCGAGAACAAAACGCAGTGTTCAACTGCGTTTCGGCATTAAATAAAGATATGCCCAAAATCATTCAACGACCTAGGCAAACGAAACATTGTCAAGAGAATATTTGATGACCGCGTGAAGATTGGTAAAGACGTCGTGTAGACTACATTGCATGGGTTCACAGGCTGGCCAGATCATGGATTTGATTTGTCCAAATGTATGAGAAATTGTTGGTCAGGTCATACACAGGCTCGTTTGATTGTTTTGGTAAATCAGGCCTCATTAGATATTATCGGAACTACTGATTTGCAATTCTTCCTTTTTAAGGGAGTGGTCCCGTAATGCATGTAGTTCCGTAACGTTTAGGAAATAAAAAGCCGTGTACTTTAACAGTTTTCACCGAGGTTTCTTAATGATTTCACTGAGAAACCTCGGTCAAAATTGTGAAAGCCAAATTCACAAGTTGTAAATACATAACATCAATTTTAATGCATATTAACAATCAATATCAAATATTCTAAGGTCTTGAAAAGAGGGGTGTTTTTTTATTCATAATACTGGGGTAGACACTGATTGATTTGGTCCTTTTATTTTTGTCTTTAGTTGGTTATTTTTAAAAAGAAGTAAAGGCTTATCCAGATGCATCGCGCTGAAATTCACCCACCGTACATTGGGGAGTTGATGTGTACACGCACGTGCCGATAAGGGTTTTTTTTAGGTCGGGTACTTAAATATTTTTAGAAATAGACTAAAGTGATTTACACATCTGGTCACGTGACTTGCCAAAATCACAATCATGTCAATTTCGTTTACAAATAGATACAAGTGACAGATAAAAAATGAAAATTTTAACCGATCCCATCAATGACTAACAGCTGGAATTATTGTTATGAAGCGTGTCTTATAAAAAAGTCTTAAAGATTGACTCTTTGTGAAATCAACTGTTAATTCGCATTTTTAGTAAGGATATATGGAATTTGTGTCAGAACAAAAAGGTAAGTGATGTTCATTCTTATCGTGTAGGCAAAGGGTGCGAAAAGTGTAGTCCGTTTTACATCTATAGGGGCGTACGTTTTCGATTCTTGGTTTGTCAAGCTACAATCTTAAGCCTATGTTTTTCAGAGCAGAACTGAAACAGCCCTGCGTTCAGTATCACAAAACGGTTTAAACAGTCTTCAAATTATACCCCTGCGTGCAAAGCGGGGTACAATTGGAAAACCTGTTCGCACCGTTTTGTGATACTGAACGCAGAGCAGGATTATTCTAGAAGCTCTTTTTCTGTACTAGTTAAACGATTGCTTGTTGAATATATTTCAGCGAAATTAATATTTGAGCCCTTACATGACATTACCAACGATTCCATATATGCGTGATGGGCAAACATGGGGCTGTCCGGACATTCACTCGGGCCATTGAAAATATCATCCATAAGGGAATGTGGACATTACGTCAATAGCTATTTATCTGTTTATTATGCGAACAGTGAAAACTGCAAAGACTGATCCGAGTCTACATTGTAGTGTTCGATAATGGGTAGACTCATGACCAGGTGCCCGGTTAGCTCAGTTGGTAGAGCGCCGTGCTAGTGTTCCGGGGGTCGTGGATTCGAGACCCATGTCGGGCACAACGTTTCCCTTATAGTTACTTCAATGGTGTCAGAAGTAAACGGAGAACGCTGGGTTCCGCCATTTTGGGTGGTGTGATACCGGCTACAATTGGTTAAAAGGGTTGAGGAGTGTAGTCTTCGATATTGGGTAGACTCATGACCAGGTGCCCGGTTAGCTCAGTTGGTAGAGCGCCGTGGTAGTGTTACGGGGGTCGTGGGTTCGAGTCCCATGTCGGGCACAACTTTTCCCTTATAGTTACTTCAACATGTTGCGCACTTGTGAAATTGTCGGAAATGTCATGCACAGGCTCGTTCATTAATTTTCTGCTTGACTAGATACATAACGCAACCCTCCTTTGATAATCTGATGTGGAAGGCTCACATCAGATTATCAAAGTAGGGATACGTTATCGAATCTACGGCTTGACAAGCTACGTTTGTAGCCTCAATTTCGCAGGGGATCACAATGGCAAGAAAGTTACATTTACAAGAGGGAGGTATCCGGGTTCCAACAGTCATCCGATCTGATTGACATGTCATAGTTGGCGATCAATTTGTCGTAACTACAGCTTCATTTTAGCTGTTGTTGCGACATCTTGCGCGCCAATTAGAAATGTGCTATATAACCGCAGTGAGCAATTTGATCTCATTGAGGTTGGCGTATTAGATACATATGACGATCAAGGGGTCATATTTTCATTAAAATGGGTATCAAATTCTTGTTAAATTTGGTTCGGATACATGTCATTAACACAGAGAAATATACTGATTAAATGTTGTATAAGGACGACTCATCAGTAACACGATACTTCCATATATTTGATTTTTAACGGAAATAATCAGTCAAAAATATAATAAAACTGTTATTCAACTTCTTAAAAGGATAAATTGTTTATTCTGATCTATTTTGTTTCCTTAAATTCGTTACAAATTAATTGAGACCAACATATAATAAGCGGGTTTATTATACGGGTGACGCAAATAAACTCAAACCTTTTAAGCTCGTATATTCGTAGAATTTTGGGTTTATTTCGGTCACCTGGGCGTCGGCGTTGGCGTCGGCGGAATGCTTAGTCCAGGTTTTGTCTGCAGCTGTGTCTAATCTCTTTTTGTATTATATCTTTTGCTTTGAAACTTTGCACATGCTGGTGTACCATAAAATCAGCCTCTAGGCAAAGATTCTTTACACTGATGTTGAATTTAGTGGAACTTTAACCCTTTTCTGACATAGAATTCTTGGTTTAGTTTTCAATTGCTACTGACGTTTATCTGCTATATCTTTGTTTCTACTAAAGCTTTCGATGGAAAACTTTGTACATGCTTCTGTGACCGTAATATCAGCCCCTAGATAAAGATTCGTTACTCTGGTAATACACTTAGTGGCATTTTAACCATTTTCGGGTGTAGAAATTTTTGGTTAAGTTTTACGATCAACAGTTGTTTATCTTTTATATCCCTGTTTCTACTAAAGCTATTGCTTGGAATCTTTGCAAATGCTTCTTCTTCTTCTTCTTCCTATTAGTGTACTGGACTCCTCTGGAGCATCGTCGTACAACTGTGAACTATTTCTACATGTGCGGAGGAAACAACAAAAGGTTAAAAACAGGATAAAAACATTCTGCTCCAGAGTTACATGCCTCCAGCACCAATCCTAGCCTTGAAGGCGTCGAGGGATGGCGCTGTCACTGTGTCAATAGAAAGGCTGTTCCATAGTCTGATTTCGGAAGGGAAGAAATAGTGTCTATAGGTGTTTGAACTGGAGTAAGGTATAATGAATCTCATGGCATGGCCTCTAGTGTGTGCTCCTGCTGGTATGAGGAGGTTTGTTGTGTTGATGTCCACCATGTTGTTGTTGATGCGGTATATCATTGCTGCTTTGGAGTGTTGTCGTCTTGCTTCTTGGCCACGTTGTCGATATGTTGATTCCAGGAGAGAGAACTATCAATGATCACACCTAGGTACTTGGCTTTGGATGTTTCTTTTAGAGCTTTGCCGTGGATGAAGTATGTGTTCGTTGCGATCTTCCGTCTGTTCGTGACGTGAATGGTCTCGCATTTGTCTGGATTGAAGGATATCAACCAGTCATCTTCCCATGCTTGTAGTTGGTTTAAATCCTCTTGGAGTGTCATAGAGTCATTTTCAGATTTTATGATTCTGTAAAGAAGGCAGTCAGCTGCGAAGAGGCGTGCTGTCGATTTCACCCTTCCTGGTAGATCATTTATGTAGATTAAGAAAAGGGGGGGGCTAAATCTGTTCCTTGAGGGACTCCAGATGTTACCAGTGCTAATGATGATTTCTTCCCATCAAGTATCACTTGTTGTTGTCTGCCTTCTAGGAAACTATTTATCTAGTGTAATGTGTTACCTCTGATGCCGTAATGATGAAGCTTAATACAGAGACGTCTGTGGGAAACCTTGTCAAATGAATGCCTTTGAAAAATCTAATAGTATTCCGTCTATTTGTTGTTTGTTGTTAAGTCCGTAGGAGAGGTCTTGAATTGTGCTGATCAACTGTGTCTCGCACGATCGTCTCTTCCTAAAACCGTGCTGGTATTCAGAGAGGAGGTTGTGGATGTCTAAGAACTTCATTATGTGGCTGTGGACTATATGTTCCATGACCTTACAGTAGATCGAGGCCAGCGAGATTGGTCGGTTATTTGCGGGGGTACTTTTGTCGCCTTTCTTAAATAAGGGTGTCACAAGTGCATTCTTCAAATCTGTGGGGACTCCACTCTGGTCATGTGAAGCCTGGAAAATAAGTTTCAATGATGGTGAGAGAACTTGTGTCATTTCTTTCAGGGACCTAGAGGAGATTGGTCGGGTCCGGTGGCTTTGTGTGAGTTGAGATTCTCTAGGAGTTTTTTTTTTTTAACTCCGTGAGGATGTATAATAAGTGTAGGTAGTTTGTTAGGAAGTTCTTTGCCTAGATTCGGTAGTTGTCCTTTGTTCTCCTTTGTGAAAACTGACGAGAACTGCTCATTAAGAATTTCCGCTTTTGTAGTTGGATTTGAGTGGTTCATGTCGTCTTTTTCCAGGGGTGCTACACCAGAGCTGTCAATCATCATGCTTTTAGGGTATGAATAAAGTTGTTTATTATTTGTTCCTGGTTGGCTAATCATTTTTCTCACGTAGTCATCTCTTGCTTTACGGCACTGATTGTGACTTTCCTTTTGGATGTGTTTGTTTGTTATCCAATCCTTTTGGCATTTTGTCAGTCTGGCTCTCTTGTAGGCTCTTTTTTTCTTTCTGACAAGTCTTCTGATCGTTCTGTTGCACCAGGGTTGACTGAATCTTGCTGATGTTGATTTAGATGGAACATGAGTCTTGATGGAGTTGATACACTGATACTTCTGTGACCAAACTATCAGCTTCTAGACAAAGAGTCTTTACTCTGATAAAAAATTAAGGGAAATTTTAACTCTTTTCTGGCATAGAAATCCTTGTTAAGTTTTAACGTACATCTGTTGTTTATCTATTATATCTCTGTTTCTACTAAAAAGACTGCTTTGAAACTTTGTACATAATTCTTTGACCATAATATTAGCCTCTTAATAAAGATTCATTAGTCTTTTATTGAATTTAGTGGAATTTTTTACCCTTTTCGGGTGTAGAAATTATTGTTTTAGTTTTTACGTGCAACTGATTTACATCTGTTATTTCTCTTTTACTACTTTAGCCATTGCTTGGAAACTGTGCACATGCTGTCTTGACTATAATATCATGCTTTAGATATAGCCTCATTTCTCTGATATTGAATTTAATGGAAATTTCTATTGTCAACATTGATTAGCTCTTACTGTCTAGCACTAGGAATAGTCAAGCTTCGCTGTCCTCCGACTGCTCTTGTTGAATGTAACCTATACCCCTTTGTCTAAATCTGATTGTCTTAAGTAAATCGGCTTATCCATTATATATCTATAGATATCAAAATGTCTAGTATATATGTGTAATTATAATTCTTTATCATATTCAATGCTAAAAATGTTATGGTATGATGATTTCCGTACATGAACAAACAAGAAAATTAGGTTTTGATATGTTGGAAAGCATATTTTTTTCTTAACTTCTGGTACAAACAAGTTGGTTGCTTAGTTATAGCTGTGATCGAAAAACAATATAAAATGGTAAAATATAAGAGATACACTATTACCCCTTTATTTTCTTATAGATCTATCCAACAAATTAAGAGGCAGGAGAAATGTGATACTGTAAGATAATGTCATAAGATGGTTAATGCAACTCCCCTTAAAGCTTAAGGATGGTCAAAGAAATAAAAAAGTGGAAGAATTGGGGATTTCACGCTATAACGCTGTAATCCCCCCTCAAAAAATGCATTACCAAAAGCAGGGTTAAATATTTCACATATGAGAGTTCACTATTTTGATAAGATCACTTATTATTAATTCCAGACGTCTTTTACCAACCTTATTTTAGGCTTACGTCCTATAGACTATATCTATTCAATGACTTTGATCTAGAATATTGGCATATATTTCGGAATTAATTATATCGTGGCCAAAATTATCTCTAGCGATTCGTCGAGATTTCTCTTTATTTTTAAACTGCATTAGAAATACTGGATTCCCGATTTAGCCAAATGACAGGGGATGTCTATCTAACTTCAAGAGGACAACTTGTCATTCATTTTAAACATAGGCTTAAATTACCCGGTCGGGAAAAAATGCATCAAGGATAAAAGAATGTTGACTTGGAAACAGCTATTGTTTTTGCCAAGACGCATTTATGACCACGGCGTCTAATGACGAACGGTTTTTGTATTAGCATGGTAGCCCAGAACTGAATGAAGTATTTGGTAAGCCTACCGATATTTGTTTGATCATTCATTGACGGATCGGTAAATTGTCAAAAAAAATTATTTGACGCAAATAAGATCCGTGACCTCCAAGGTAAAAATTTCAATTATTGGGATGACTGCATTCTAATAATCGATGTTAATTGTTAATTTTCTATCATTGTTAATTATATCTTTTATACTGCGTTCAAATACTACTAGCTTGAAGTGCACATCAATTAGAAGTTTGTGAAATTTGTGTTATGGCAACGATATTGTACTACATTATGCCATCAAAATATTGAATTGAATTGGATTGGTATCCGCTTACAAACTGCATGTCCCATATTGTTTCTGCATTTGAATACTTTAGGTAAAGCACTTGATGTTTTTCCCAGCACATCATGTGCACGAAATATATTTGTAAAGACCTCTTTTACAGTATACCGCGTGGAAATGCAAAGGCCATGGCCAGTTATCGCTATTTTTTGTGAAAAAAGTTGTTCATCACCCGGACTTTACGTCATCTTGAAAGTACATCGGAAGTAAGTGTAGTTATTTTGGGCCATTTTTAGCTCCACTGGACGAAGTGAAGCGGGGCTATTGACATGGCCTGATACCCGTCTTAATGCGTCAGTCCTTCCGTCCGATAACTTTTTTGTAAAGATTTTCTTCTCATCTGAAACTGCAGGGCAGAATTCAACCAAATTTCACAGGAATGATCTGTGGGACATGATCTTTCAGAATTCTTCATTATATCCTGAACAGGTTTAGAGAATGGGCGCTACAGTCTGTCGCGTCCCCCAAAAATGGTCCCAAATGTTATAATAAAATATCTTCCTCTCCGAAGCTCAGAAATCAATGAATTTTTACAAGAATGCTGCTCAGGACATGCTTTTTCAGATTTCTTCGTTAAATTCTGAGTAGATTGATAACGACGGTGCTCTTTTTTGTCGCTTCACCAAAAAATAAAGACATTTTCTTCTCCGAAACTACTGGTCAGAAATCAACCAAACTTTACACGAATGATCCTTAGAAATGCTACTTCTGATTGTTCGTTATATTTCGATTGGGTTGATAATATTAGTGCTTTGAGGTGGTGTTTCACGAAAAAATGGACCGTTGGTGAAATTAAAAAAAAATCTTCTCTAAAATTACTGCTCAGATTTCAACAAACCTTCATAGAAATGATCCTTGGTACATGTTCTATTTTAGATTTCTTCGTTAAATTCATTGGGTGGATCAGATAGGTTGTATGGGCAGTCAAGATAGGGAAAATGGTCCCATATGATGCAATATGGAAAAATCCCCAACTCTGAAACAACTTATCCGAATTCATCCAAACTTCACAAGAATGATGCCAAGGGCATGCTCAGATTTCTTCGTTAATTTCTGATCGATTGATTACATGAGTTTTACACGCTATCGAGTCACCGAAAAGAGTCACCGAAAAAGGTCCGATATGAGAGAATGTAAAAATTTTCTTCTCTGAAACTAACAGCCAGAATTCAACCAAACTTCACAGGAACATGCCTGGGATAAACAGATTTCTTTCTTAATTCCAGACTAGCTTGATAAATTTATTATCCCAACTTGTACCTTTATTGACATTTTTGTGTGAAATGAAATGCTGCTATTCATAAATATGACTATAGGAGTTAAAGCTGCCTGGAAATTTTATTCCGATCGTTGAAAAGGGGGCTTTCTTGTTAAATTGATGATAAGCTGCTTACGAACAGATTATATATATATTAGCCCAGTGCCAGTGGTTCGATACTTTCACTCTTAGGCCTCTTGTTTAGGTATTTCGGCTTCTAGTGGTACTTCGTGGACGCTCGGAAAGCATTAAAGATCTTCTGGGCATATAATATTTTGATGGCAAATCTTTGAGTTTTGTTTTGAAGTTATATTATTCTCGTTTTGATTTTTGTTTTCCTCGTCCTCGGAATAGACATCGGGAAAACAGCCATGAAATCGCTATTTTTATTTTTCTTCCATGATTGCTAAGATTTAATCACCAGAAGCCGATTAACCTAAGACATTTCCATAAGTTACTACAATTACATCAGGGCCCGAGGTTATAAAACTTTTCTCAGACTCAAACTCAATTTTCTCAAATTTTAAGATATGTACGAAAATATAAGATTATCTTAATAAGTTGTTATTTGTAACAACTTATTAATATCATCTTTTATGTTACTATATTTAAATGAGTAATTAAACAGAATTACGGCTTTAATCTCAAATTGAAATATGAGAAAATTTTGAATTGAGCCTGAGAAAATTTTTATAACATTGGGCCCCGAAGTTCTTTTTAAGTTTACGAAAAATACCGAGAGCTGTTCCGAATGTAGCGGTCAGTGGAGGTCAATATATCCGAGCTATACATGTACTTTAAATTTCTGTTGAACTGTTGTTAGTTAATCGTAAAATTAGCATGTTGAATATTTTGGAATGAATTGGGAATGATATTGAATGAGGGTGTGGGATGAGTTTTTAACGAAACTTAAGGATGTAATCCATTATCACTAATTTCGTGCAATTTGGGACAAATTTAACAATATTGAATACCTCCCTTTAAAAAATCTTCATACTTTCAAATCTATGTGTCTTCACGCACCAATCTAGCGCGTTACTCAAGCCATAAAAAACGTTGAATCATTTGAAAAATCGTAATGAAATGTTTCATAAATCCTTTTGTTCTATTTCAAATTGTTTGTAATGATTTCGGAGCGTTTTGAGTGTTTTGAGTGAGTGTTTGGGATGAATGAATGGACATCTGAGTAAGCGATTAAGAATGGTTTTGATCAATTTTGCAATGTTACTGAATGTGTCAAGATTGTCTGTCCTTTCATTTAATCATTTAAACGTTGATGGAAAAAAAAACCACTGAAATAAAAGGAGAAATTGTTTGCCATCACCGTTTCTCATAGTATATTATAACCAAGTTTATCTAAATTATATTTATCTAGTAAAGAGTCGACACGGTATTTTACATCTTCCGTGACATAATATATATGCATTTCTTTGTATGTATCACAATGTACGATTTGAAAAGTACAAGTGAAATAAACTATCTATCTATCCTTTCGAGAAGAGCCCATTTTTCGCTTTGAATCATCGCAATACCTTTCGATGTACTAACACCGACTTTAGAGTTAGTCCGGCAGAAATTAAGCTGGACCGAGTAGTGGGGTATAAAGTTTTTTTCTTGATTGATTCTGGTAGCTTAGACATTACGCATCAAGAATCTGAATGATGACATCTTGTCATCATTGAGCATTTTGAGAAAATGGAGATGGCAGTCAGGGTTATCAAGAAATATATAAACTGATCATTAACTTTCTAAAATTATTTTTCTGAACCTACTTTTTTACTCATTCTGGTCACCAAGATGCTTATTAGAACTCAGAAAATAAATTTTTTGTGTGAAATGAAATTTGAATTTGGACTTGTAATCAAAATGGCAGCCAAATGGAATTCTGTATTAGTAAATAGTGTTAAAAGCCATGTTATGACAGACTTCAACCTCAGAATGATTTCAACCATTTTGTTCAGAGGCTGAAACCATTTTCTTTTTGAAAATGGGTAAAGAATTCTAGTCATCCGATTTGATTTTTTTTTCGGAAATTGAACTTGGCAGCCAGGAATGCTTAAATGCAAATTTGTGCTAAAAATAAATTGTCAATCTGGAAGATTTTTAAGGCCAGTTTAGTTGATTCGTAGATTGATTCTTCTAGCCAAGGCATTCATCAAAAATAACACAGATGACACCTTGTAATCATTGAATTTTTTTTAAAATGGAGATGGCAGCCAGGACTTTCATACAAAATACAAGCCCAGCATATTAAGCATGATATCTACATATTTTTTAACAAACATTTCGTATTTTCTGAGCTTATAAGAACTAGAAAAACAAAACATGCTTAAATTTAGAATTGTAACCAAGATGGTAGCCAAGTCGGAATCTGATAGTCATGTTGAAACCAACAACAACCTTTTGATAACTTTAAACTTTTGTCCGCAAGTAATCTGACCAATTTTGAAAATAGGCTCATAAAACAAACCTCTAATCTAATTTCTTTCTGAAATTTGAAGTCAGTCAGGAAAAAAATGAATGTAGATTTCCACCTGAAAACAAATAAACCTTCCACTCGCCATGCCCTGCCAAAATAGGTGAGAAAACGACTGCCTTAAACAAAACTCAAATCGATTATGGTTACTAGGTTAGTTTTTAGCAAGTTGAGCTCTTTATAAAAGGCAATAGCTCTGAATTGATTTTAATAATATAATGTGCCATTGAATAATTGAAATATATTTCTCTAGGTTGAATCTAAATCTGAGATTGTGCTTACTTGAAACTTGGATGGATGACAGCTTTTATCGTGTATATATGTCGTAAAACCTAAGATAAAAGTCAGAAAAGTGAACAAAAATGTATTTCTCTAAATGAAACATTTTTTTTTAAAATGCCTTTTGCTTTTTAATATAGCATGAAAGGAATAAAAGGTTTAAAAACAATTTTTGTATCAGCTTATATCAAGGCTTTTGTATTGTATTTTATCAAGAGTTTGCTGTAGAACTTCCCTTTTAGAATGCAGACTTTTTATTGGAATATCTTGTTATTATGTTGATTGCAGCGCGAGCTTTTTTCAAGTATAATGACACATCTGAACAGATGAAAAGTTTCAAAATTTTAATGTTTATCACAGTTGACTTAGGACCTAGATTATTGCACAGTGTCGGACTCTCAACCATAGGCACCATGGTTCGATCTCCGGCCGAGGCAAACATTCTATGAACGCATGTCCACCAGTGATCTAAGCAATGCGGGTTTGCTGAAATACTGATAATAGTGGCTGTAAATCCGAGTAAAAAAAAACTCAACTGATTTTGCAGCTTTCCCTTACATAACATTTCTCTGGTCATCATAAATTTTGAATATTGAAAAGGTGGAATGACAGCCAAAAAGGAAATTGATTGAAATGATCATTTGACCTTACTATGTAAGAATCAAGTGGTCAATATTGGATATTTTGGGTTCTACTTGTCGTTCTGAGCAGTCTAAAGATGTCGCCAAATAATTTAAAAATTGAATGAAAAACACTCTCTTCGCTTTTTATTATCTTTTATCTTATTATAGTGGCCAATGTATCTTATTAAGGATTTCAGTATTAATTTCAATCATGGAGTGCTTAATCCAAGATTACAACATTCTCAATGCGAGATGGCAACCAGTTTTAAATACTAAATTAGCTTGTATCCAAATACATGTAAAATGATAAGATCAGAGGGGACATCATCCACTCCTCGAAGCGATATTGCATATATGGTATAGACTTATTCATTTGACGCAGATCCAAGACGTTAATATGCGTTATCTCTGGTCTGACTGGTAAATTAGGGTGAATTTCAAGATGGCAACTATAACTTGTATGTAAGAAAAGCTTTTGTAGTTGTCCTTCCACAGTTGTATCTACATTTTATGACTCAAACATCTGTTTTATGAGTTCTTTATGCCATCTCTATAAATCATGGTCAATTAGAAAATCAATAGGTTCTAATTTCGAGATGACAGCCAGTTTTAAGAACAAAAATTGTCCTTTTTATGCCCCCGATAGGGAGGCATCATAAATTTGACTTGTCCGTCCGTCCGTCCGTCCGTCCGTCCGTCCGTCCGTCCGTCTGTCCGTCTGTCCGTCTGTCCGTCCGTCATTCCGTCCAAAAACTTTAACATTGGCCATAACTTCCTTATTACTTAACATATTTGCATCATACTTTACCACAACATTCCTTGGTACATTACCTTTCTGTAGGCACATACTTTGGTGACCTTGACCCCTGGATGACCTTGACCTTCAACATAGATTGGCCATAATTTAAAATCAAAGCGGTGTCGGGGGCATTGTCATCTTACAGTGACAGCTCTTGTTTTCTTTTAGTCTGTGGACCAGTAGGAATCACCTTATAATCACAAATGAATGTCGAAGAGTGGTATTTATTTGTTAATTGGACCTCCCTGAGCCTGAATAAGGACATTTACATTATGTAGTTTTGGGTATGACTTGATATCAAATTACAAGATCTAAGGGCAAAACAAGTGGAATTCAATAGATAATCATCAGCATAAAGATAGGGTTAAAGATGCTGTCATCCACATTCCTGGCTGCCATCTCAAACTAAGAAAAACAACTCATATTTAGTGAGAGATACAATCCGCTTGATGAAAGGAGGATGGAAAGAGAATAAAATTTGATTTAAATGAAAAAGAATTGAGCAAAACTATGTAAACTCCTATTCAGCAATGTTGCCAAACAATCAACCGTTCTGTTTGGCAGCCATCTTAACTTATAAACACAATTCTGATTATCAATTTGAAAACTAGTATTTGCTTTATCAGAAAACAGCGAGTTAGCCGATTAATAGTAATATTAAATAAAAGTATAAAGGTCATTTATCATTTGTAGTTAATGAAAATGGTATTATTCTCATTTTTGCATTCCTGGCCGCCATCTAGTTAGGAAGTCAATTTACAAGCGGTGATGGGGCTATCAATCTGATCTTAAGAAGACGGGATCGCAGCTATCATTAAGAGACATTACAGGAATTAAACCAATTAAAAAGTTTAGTTTGTCAAATAGAATCTATTGTTCTCTAAATGCTGTGTAATATTACTGTTTGGCTGCCATGTTGTCTAAAATAGTTATTGTTTCTTTCGTTGTATGGGTTAATTTCCTCATTATACTTAAAAGTATGATCTTTACGACAAAACTAAGTTAATTAATGTATAAAAACCTATCATCAAGACAAGTAAAGTGGTAGCATGTACTTGTTCAAGGGGTCCTGGCTGCCATCTCGATTTTCTCAAAATGCTCAATGATTACAAGGTGTCATCAGGCAGATTCTTGATGAGTAAGACTTGGGCAACAAGAATCAGCCAAGAAAAAAACTTTATACCACACTTCTAGGTTTAAGAAAAATATGCCATTTTTCTGCCGGACTAAGTTGTTTGGCGACCAAAACACCGCAAATCAAGTTTGTTACATACAAACTGTATTTATGATGTTTATTTGCCAAACGAAATTTAATCAAACTTATCCAAGCTTGCTTATAAAAGTCATGTCGCCTTTGACGTTATACTGAGTTACAGTAGCTTGAGCTTAATACAAGGGTATGGAAATACAGAACAACCCAACTTGTTCCTGGACAAGAAGAGATGATTTTCTACTTGCCCAGGGTAAAAAAAGAACTTGTCTGTGAAAAAATGATCAATTAATTTTGTGAAAACACAGTTTTTTAAAGAAGAAAATGATGGACTTCAGCATTTTCTTTATTAAAAATTATGTTTTTACCCTATGATATAAGCATTATAAGCATCTTTTAGATCTGTTTAATACCATTAAATATTTGTCCTGCTATTTACTTGTTTGTGGACAAGTGACATAGAAAAAAAACACTTCTCCACGGGCAGAAAAAACCTTTTCGGGCACGCCGGGCATGGGAATTCCACATCCTTGCTTAATAACAATAAGCTTTTATTTACTATTACTTATTTCTATAGGTAGTCGACATAAACTGAAACCAACTTCTAATCGGTCACTGAATGTTTCTCTATTTTCAACATATTTACAAGAAAATACTTGAAAAGAACATAACTTCATGCAAAGACAAATCAATTTTAAGGATTTTGGTAAAAAGATTTATTGAAAAGGACCGACAGAACGATTGTAGCAGACAAAAGAAGACACCGTCCCTTCTTTGAAATAGTCACAAAACTCGCAAAATATAGGGATTCTTTAAAATTTCAGTCGAGAAAATATCGTTATGTTGTTGAAAAATCATTATCCTTTCGATGCCTTAAAAGCTGGAGACTAGAAACACGTAAAGAAAACACAACTAAGGTTCATGTAAAGAGTTTGAGACCCAATTTTAAGGGCGCTTCATTAGCCAAGAAAAAGCAGTATGTCCGGGTACATTGTATATCAAAATGAAGCTATTTATGAGCACAAGCAGTTGAGCAACATAAGATCGCCATAGCTATAGCGGTAAAGCCAAAATATTGTGGAAAAGGGTCATTTTGTACAGAACAAGCAACTACATGACGGTTGGATAAAGTTAGCTCATATTTTAACAAAGTACAGTCTACAGTACTACCCAGGTACTACTACAGTATTAGGTATAAAACTCGGCCTCAAAAGGCTCCTTTGAGTCAATCAATTTCTATTTATTTTGTCAACATACTTGTCAAACCAGTTGGGTCTCTTTACAAAATAGATGTTAGGTATGGTGCAACAGCACACCATTATATTTCAAAATAATATCTGCGATTTCTTTCAATTTATAGTTTTTGAATTCAATGATTTATAGTGAATTGCTATATATTTATCATTCAGTGAAATAGAAATTGATATATTGCTAAACAACCTTACAGGTTTATAAACTATTAATGTCCATTTATGTTGTGATAACACACCGTATCTTACAAAGATCTACACGTTTACAAATTTAGAATGACATATATGACATATGTTTTAAAAAGTCAAAATAAATTGCTTGCATAACTACGTTTTGGGCTCGAGTTTTATACCAACGTTTGTAGTAGTACCTGGGTAGTACTTTAGTCTGTACTTTGTTCAAATATGGGCCAATTTTATCCAAACAGTCTTGCAGTTGCTTGTTCTGTACAAAATGGCCCTTTTCCACAGTATTTAGGCTATACCACTATAGCTATGGCAGTATCGTGTTGCTTAACTGCTTATGCTCATGAATAGCTTCATTTTGATATATTATACCTGGTCATACTGCTTTTTCTTAGAAAATGAATTGTTTTAAAATTGGGCCTCAAACACTTTACATGAACCTTAAGACATTCATTTGCATAAATTGGGCGACTTTGTCAAATCTACCCAACCCATCAATGTTAATTTTGAAATTGGGTGTACCCATGTTCTCAAGCTAAGTAAATTGCTTTTCCCGAAGAATTTTTCTTTGAATTTTGGTTTTGCTATCTACAATGTGAAGGTCAGAACTCAACAAACATTATTAAGGAATACTTTTCGTGCTTTATTTAAGTGACCGATTAGAAGTTGGTTTAAGTTTATATAACTTGAGACCTTAAATCGTAGATTAGTAACCAAACCATCGTAGCTTCAGCTTGGTAAAGCTGAAGTTACGAGCCTTTGTTAACTTACGATGAAAAGTGTTCATTTTGTCTAAGCACTAAATTCTTGTGGTTTCAGGAAACAGTTATTTGAACGCGTTACCGATAAATGCCGACTAACATTTTGAAAGAACCCAAATTACTACATGAAGTTGAAAAGTAAAATCGCCATAAAAACCGCGACGGCTAAGCCACACCCTGCTAGTTAAAAAATAACGGAGAATACAAGCATGATTTGTCGTCAATGACGTTATGCTGAATTACGGTTGTTTAATAAACAAAACAAGACCGACAGATTAGTTGTAAATCTTTATTTTGCAAAAATATGTAGAACTAAGCTGACGTAACATAAATTCCCTTGTCTATATTGTCTTCTCATTGTCAATAAAATAGGCAAATTGGCATTTTATTTTTATTTTTGTCGCTAATTACAGAGTTACAGAACCGAGAGCAATCATTTTTCACGAATAAAAGACTATGGCTCATAATAAACCACGGAGCTCAATTTGAGGCAATTTTGACTATTAAAGCATTTTATATTAAACATATAAATATAAAGAAATCTTGTCAACATTTTAAAGGGTTGCCTTTTCTACCTTTGTTTCACATGCAGTTGTTTCACAATCAGATTTTTTGTCCTGTAGGTTATCATACAAGACATGGTGCCCAACGTTTGTTCACGTTAAAATTTATTCACCTAGTATACTTTTATTTTATTGTATTCAATTTTTTATCCTGTTATTTTTTTCTTACAATTACTTTTCATTGTTTCTTGAAAGATAATATTTGTAAATGTATTTAGAAAGATGTGGAGATTGAAACCTCATTAAAATTATATAGTTAACGAGTGAGTTATGAGATTCAACCAATGCAGATAAGATTTCGTCATGGTTACATGCTTTTCGGATAGATCTAGTATTGATTTTGTTTGTTAAGAAGGAAACTATTTGCTTGCATCTGTGTTATTTGTAGTACGCAAAATGGTCGGTACCATACAATAGAATCACAAGAAATTGTTTCATAATCCAAATTTTGTCATATATGTTATAATAAAAATCAAATAATATAACCAATATGACAAAATTTTCATCATAAATTATATATGCCTGTGAATAAATAGCAAGGGCGAACTCGCTCGTCTTTATGGGTTATAGACCTTACAAAGAAAATATATGTGTAACCCATCTCAATAAAAAAGAGACCCTTTAGCTCCGTGAGAATAGTGAAAATGAGATTGGATCCAGAAGAGGTATGATATAGGTCAAGTTTCGAAAATTAATCATACAGGAGTGTAGTGTTATCTTTCTATATTAATGAAATATTCTTTGAGCGCAAAGTTTCGACCCTCGTCTGACTGCGCAGCCCGCGTAGTCTAACTAGGGTCGGCACTTTTCGCACTTCCAAGATGGACTATTTTACGTCGCTTATTCATCTATATATCAATACCCGTTGTTAATAAAGAGCCAATGAAGGACCCGGCAATGCAGTAGGGGGGTTACAAATAAGTAGAACTTTTAGAAAATAACCGTAACACAACTTAAAATTGAAACAAAAAATTACAGGGAAATGATATGAATGTCTTTGATTGGTCCCGATGTACCAATTAGGCTTTCAAGTAGGCGGGGTCAGCTTGAAGTAGGCGGTCTTCCTGGACGGGACACGTGTCAGATAGCTCATCCTTCAGCTGAAAATAGACAAGGGACAATGTTTAGTTTCGAGAAGTCACGGGCATAACTCTTTCCTATGGTTGTGGACCCTTAAGAGTTCCGCATCATTTCGGAACTCATGATCTTTGGCAATGTTGACCGAGGTTTCCTATTGAAATCATTAGGAAATCTGGTTCAACACTGTTAAAATTCATTTCTTCGGAAACGCTGCGGAACTATTTCGGATCCACTACCATAATTATTGTCTGTCAGTAAAACAAAAACGCCTGTCAGTCCAGAGAAGTGCATTTGAGCATTCCTTTTCATGCTCGAGGCAAAGTCCTGCTGTACACATAAATACTTTAGACAAAGATCACAGAAGTGCAGACTGGTCTTATCTTTCTCTACCTGCTTTGAACCTAGTCACCGTTGATAAGACGTGTGTAGCATGGGTTTATTAACCCAAATCTAACCCCTGCTACTTAGATAAAAAAAAACAAACTCTAAATATTCATTTCCGGTTTTGCACGTACTTTCTTAGGAATGAATAACAAACGGTATTTACTGTATTATATACTTGGTTAATTGATAAAATATGGGGATTTGTTTGAAAGAAAATAAAACTTTAATAACACCGTCCGTTTACAGGAATGTGGATTCTGAAGCCATCCTATAAGCACATTGTGGAGACTCTGATCAGATTTTGTTCCTGCGAAGTCTAAACGAAATGCAAACAAAGCATACATGTTTTTTTTTCTAAAAGTGTAATATTAAAAAAGAAAAAAAAAACTCATAGAAAACTTAATTCGGGATTTTTGATAGTCAAATATATACATGTAGTATTGAAACTTTTATCATCATTCCTATAACTAAAGTTGTATGCTTACAAGCTTATAATATGAGTAAGCTTACATGTAGATCACAACATACAAAATATCTCACACCAAGGCATATTCTGTATTTACATTATTTTTCAAACGTGGGTCGGAGACTCAAAATATGTGTTGCAGAACAAAAATAAATTAGAAATGTGCTTTGAAAAGTTACGAGATACCACGCTCATTGAACCAACGCCCTTGATACGCCTTGGAGGGCAAAACCGATTGTTTTTCTGACAGCTTTTCCTTATTTATTCAGTAAAACGATACTTTATTTTTTTCATTAGAGAGAAATGACATGGTGATATGAGAAGATGCTAATCATGGTTTTCAAATAAATAAAACTTATGTTTTACATGTACCTGTTCTTGGAGTTATTTCTTTTAAAGCATAATAAACGCACATATTTGCCAACACTTCATGCAGACATGTCGAATACCCATGACCAATTTGTCCACCGATGTGGCATTTTTTTGCGAAAAAGAACACTTTACAATATTTTATTGAAATATTCATGTATTTACTTTTTCGATGGCAAGGTTATTTGGTCCTGGACAAGTAGACAATGAAAAACCAGACGATGAAGATATTGCAAGTGAGTCGAACAATAATATATTTTTACCGATAACTTTAAAGTAAACATCCTTTTCTAAAATGTTTTTAGTGTTTAGAAACATCGTGATGTTGATAGTTGAATCATTTTAGAAAGATATATAAGTGTGTGGAGCGAGTTATGAATCTAATTTAAGAAAGGTAATACATATCGCTTATTTCGTTCAAATTTGGGCTTGGAATGTATGACTGGAGCGCTGGGCGAGCGATTGAGAATGTTTTTTTTTTTTAGCTCACCTGAGCACACCGGGCTCAAGATATATTCTTAACCGTTACGGAAAGAGTTAACTTCAAGTGTTTCATGTTTAAAGGAAGGGCTGTTTATTTTTGACGTTTGGTCTCAAATTAGAGCGCAAGACCTAATATCTTTATCTTAATCTTGTTTGCAGGAATTTCCCTGGACGAGAAAATCTATTAAAAATAGTTAGAAAGTCTTATCGAATTAATTCCCTAACAGCACGAGAGCAAAAAGTCAATCGTTTGTATTCTTTGAACTGTCCATCGACTTGGGGTGTCATTTTTGAAGGTAGTGGACCCGTATTCATTCCACAACGTTTGAAGTAATCAATTTTTACAGTGTTAACCGAAGTTTCCTAATGATTTCATTAGGCAACCTCGGTCAACATGGTGAAAGATCGCTTGTTACGAAATGTTGTGGAATTATTACGGGTCCGGTATCTTAATCCTCATCTGTATTTTATAATAGCATATAAAACATTGTAGTTTATGTTTGTGGTAGAGTGAGGGAAAATTTAACACTTGTCAGACATCGCAGTTTTTTCTTAAAATATTTTAACCCACAGCCTTTGTCGACAAATGCAAATGATATCAATAAGCGAATTTCGCTACATTTCTTTACGCTAAAAATGCAAAAGGCTACAAAACAGACTGAATAGCTGATGAATACTGACATCAGACCGGTCTTCATTTATACTGTATTTCCCCCAATAATAGCGCCCTCCCTAAATAAAAACCCCTACATTTTTTACTACGAAAACCCACTTCAAATGTCTAAATTTTAAGAACTTTTTTCTAATTTGATGTGAATTTCCTTCTGAACAGTCATTAATATGAGGAAATTCACCTCAAATTAAAGGAAAAATGGCATAAAAGACACCAATTTATCTTTTTATCAGTAAAATGCATGCTAAATTAAAGCTCCCCAGTCATGTCATATATAGCTTCCAGGAGCGTTTATTAGAAGAAATACGGCACATGTAAAATATTTTTTATTAGCTCACCTGAGCACGAAGTGCTCAAGGTGAGCTATTGGGATCGTAGATTGTCCGTCGTCAGTCGTGCGTCGTGCGTCGTGCGTCGTCCGTCGTGCGTCGTCCGTCGTCCACAATTTCTTTAAACATCTTCTCCTCCTAAGCCAGTGGGCCAATCTTGATGAAACTTGGCAGGGATGGTCCTTGGGTCAAGCTCTACCAAAGTTGTTCAGATAAATGAAATCCACCCTTAACTTTCCCTTAACCCTTAACAAAAAGGGTGAAAATATGAAAATCTTTAAAAATCTTCTTCTCTGAAACCAGAAGGCAGACAGCTTTCATATTTGGTATGTAGCATCATATAGTGGACCTCTACCAAGTTTGTTCATATCAAGACCCTGGGGTCATATTTGGGCTTTACCCGGGCCCAACCCTTTTTACATAGAATCAAAAAGCGAAAATCTTTAAAAATCTTCTTCTCTGTAACCAGTTGGCATACAGCTTTAATATTTGGTGTGTAGCATCACCTAGTGGGCCTCTACCAAGTTTGTTCATAACAAGACCCTTGGGTCATATTTGGGCTTTGCACGGGTGCATCCCTTTATCTCTTATGAGCACGAAGGGTAAAAAAATGAAAATCTTCAAAAATCTTCTTCTCTGAAACCAGAAGGCAGACAACTTTCATATTTGGTATGTAGCATCATCTAGTGGACCTCTATCAAGTTTGTTCATATCAAGACCCTAGGATCATATTTGGGCTCCACCCGGGCGCAACCCTTTTTACATAGAATCAAATAGCGAAAATCTTTTAAAATCTTCTTAATTGAAACCAGAGGGCACACTGCTTTCATTTTTGGTATGTAGCATCATCTTACGGGCCCCTACCAAGTTTGTTCATATCAAGACCCTTGGGTCATATTTGGGCTCCACCTGGGGGCATCCCTTTCAGCTCATCTTAGCACGATGGGTGAAAATGGGAAAACCTTCAAAAATCTTCTTCTCTGAAACCAGAAGGCAGACAGCTTTCATATTTAGAATGTAGCATCATGTTATCGACCTCTTCCAAGTTTGTTCATATCAAGACCCTGGGGTCACTTTTGGGGTTCACCCGGGTGCATCCCTTTTTACATAGAATCAAGGAGCAAAAAGGCATATCTGTCTTGCTCTTCGCTGAGAACTTTCCATGGTATTTGATCTTAGGCAATTATCTTCTTTTTGACATCTGCCTATCTATTTAATGTGATGTCCCAGGGGTCATAGAGACTCAGGTGAGCGATCTAGGACCATCATGGTCCTCTTGTTCATTACCTAATCGCAACTGTAATGGACGATCTAAGAAATTCTGCATTCAATCTGAATACTAGTTGATTTGCTGCAGATTCGTCCGTGAAAGTAGCATTTGATATGTTCTATGCGTTCAGTAAATGTAGACCTAGTACTTTTTTTAAAAAAATGCGAGAAGAAAAACAAGCAAAAAAAATAAATTATATAAAATGTATTTTATAATTTTTATTCAGAACAATGATATAGCCACGTGCGAGATTTTTTCAACGTGGCCGATCAAATGTTTGAATTACTCAGAACTTGACCAGCCAGTGAATTCGAACATTCTGACCAGAGTCTTCACTGTGCGCTTCATAGAAATATTAAGCCTACTACGCCCATGGTCTTGCGCCAAACTGTACCGAGTGTCTATACATCAGAACAGTCTTGCGCCTAACCATCGACAATTTTAAGACACTTGGTACAGTCTTGTGCTGAATTTAATATTACTTGAAAAAGCAGTGAAGTACTAGTAAGTATACTTGAAAAAGCAATGAAATAAACAAAATTAATGATAATGATCCCGTTTCATATAATTCAATCTATAGACATATCTCATTGACATTTAAGGTTACTAGTTATAATTACGTACAGGTATATACATATACCTTTGTGTGTAAGCACCCATAATCCTTTATACGAATCAAAAACAGGTTTTCATTGATATATGAACTAAATCTTGAGCTCGGCTATTTTCGGAGAAAACCCAAAGAATTGCTGAGACGTAACGCTATACAGGCGTCTGTTTTTGTAACGTCATTTTGCCGTATTTTTATACATACAAGCGTTTAACAAAGAAAATACAAAACGAGTCATCGCGTTTTGGTTAGTGTAATGTATAGATAACGAGTGCCGTGGTATATCGCGCAACGAGATTTTGTATCTGACTTAGACCATTCTTTTCTAATGTTGACTTCTTTTACCCGTACCTCTAAACCATGAAAAAGAGTAAAATTCGCCGTAATATTACTCTAATTATGTGTCAGTATGCTAAAACTACTTGTGAATCTATTTTCGTTACTTATTGTAGATCTTGTGCGTTTTTACGACTGTAGAATCGATTGATTGAATGGAGTTTTACGCCGCTTTCAATATTTTTCAGTCATATCGCGGCGGCTGGAGCACCTAACAATGGTTTCCTGGTCTTTGTCTTTGAGTAAATCGTAATTAAAACCAAGCCTATCTCAGGGGGGAAAAAGGAAAAGAATATATAAATCTTACAACAATCGGGAAATCGACAAATATCAATTAGATATTTTTTTCATACAAAACACTAAGAACGGATATACACTCGCTCCATTTATCTACCATTCAGCTAACCTGTTTCTTTGTAAATATACATCTATAGTTATTTAAAAAAAAGTATAGGATATCGCAGTTGAAGAAACGTAAACCATCAAAAATAGTATATTTTTCTAACCTCATATATATCAACGATGCACTCAATATGTTAAAACGTCTGTGGAGAAAGGTCGATGGTTTTGCATCTAAATAAATGAGGATTAGAACGAGAAACTAATACGTTTATTTAGATGTAGATTAATTGCTGCTATGCGTCCGATTTTGACCTTCAACCGGATTTATGCATTCCAATGAAATCCACCAAAATGGACAGGTTTTAATTAGTAGCCGGATTGATGAATGTGAAAATATGGATTAATTACTTTCGACAATCCCCCGCCCCCTTATTTGCTATCTTTTCAATGCCAACTGATTTGTGAAGATTTGGATGTTCAGAACGCATTAAAAGTCTTATTGCGATATCTGTGGTCGAGAGGTGGAAGAACGGCTCCCAGATCAAGAGATTTCGAGTTTGATTATATAAGAAGCAGCGAAGTTGAAAAGTTGAAAAGCCGCATATTGCAAAATAACAATAGTTGATGACCGTGTGATGAGGGTTTTAGACTTTCTTTAATGCTTTTCTGTGGTTTATCGAGAAATAACTGTAGATTATCATATTGATAAACTCACTTCCTAAGCAGTGAAATAATAAAAAAAACTTACCCCGCTTTTTATCGTTTCAACCTTTCTAACGTTATCCAAGCAGAGCTCAATAAATGACGTCATCATGAGCATTGCATTGCGAATACGTGAAAAATGACGGGCTTCAAGAAAATCTGTCCTAAAATATTCACATTTTGTCTCATTTATATTTTAAAGAAATATAAAATCGTTTGTTTTCGTGAAAATATAGCGTGTGTTGTTCACTTAATGAAGTATAAATCGATCATAAACTGAAACGAACGATTATTCTTTTTTATTTATCTACCAATGCCGGAGTGAAGACAGGCACAGGTCGGTCGGATTATTTGCTTCGTGCATGTGTAAATTGTTGGAAATGTCGCACATTGGCCGATTTCGCTTTGAAACCTTTGCAATCGACGCCATTCAGGTCACATGAAGCAGAAAAGATAGGGATTATTCCAAAATGCAAATACTTGTTTCTGAGTTAAGGAAGTGCACCCGTAATAGTTCTGCAATATTTTGGAACTCGTGATCTTTCACAATGTTGATCGAGGTTTCCTAATGAAATCATTAGGAAACCTCGGTTAACACTGTCAAGTAAGTTCCTTCCGAAACGTTGCGAAACTTTTACATGTTCACTATCTTGATATAAGTCCGCGCAGTTTGAAAAAATACTACACTTTCAGCTCCACCCAGATGGTGCATTTTCCCCGGTACAGATCACAATTATGTATATTTAAGGACACGTGTACTCCATTTATTGAATTTAGGAAAGCGCCCTTTAAATAAGTTTAGCAAGTATATAATAGAACAATCTAATTACTTATTGGATATCAGAGAATTAGTTGAGAAGGATTTTCAACATTATTTACGAAATTACATTTTGTAGATCAGCCGCTGTTTAGTTATGTGTCTTAATGGATTAGTGTAAAAATATTGCAAAATTTTTCGAGCGTATTAGCACTAACAAAGGTTTTTGATTACTTTTGAAATTAGAACTCGTTAAAAGCGCGGTTCATATGTAACTCGTCAATGGAAAAGGTGAAATCTAAGACCTTGTAGACAGACCTTGGAAATAACTTACAGATTCGTGTATATTTTAAGGTAGTCTAACCCTAAAAAATGGTGAAATTGGCTTGATGTTGAACATTTTAGATAGACATCGTTATGTTTCGCTTTAACCAAAAATTGACGTTTTACACATCAATATCGTAGAAGTGTTTAAATGTCAAAACGATGTTTGATTGCTGTAAAATGCTTTTCATTTCCAAATATTGATTTTTTTTTAGATATTTACGATTTTCCACCTCTTCCCCAAGGGATCGCATACATAAGCGGCTTACTAGTATGTATCAGACACGGGAAGTCAAGAAAAAAATCATTTTATCATGGAATGTTATATTGACATCCATATCTGGGGACCATGTAACACAATTAATGTTACACCATGCTGTTTATTTCTCCACTGACGTAATTAGAAGCTAGACAAACATGAGGGAGGGCTTATTTAATAAATTCTACTCGTATCGTCTATAAATAATTCAATAAATGCCATTTTTGTATAAAGAAAACGGAACGTCTGAAGATAGTTCTGAGTGAGTTCTATGTGCTTCGTTATATGTAAAGCAAGCATTATAGGGATAAGTGTCTTTTTCACTGCGTTTATTGGGGTATAAAGTGCAATTGCCTTAGCACATGGCAAATAACGCCCGTAGGGCGTCATGATAAAGCCATGTGCTAGGGCAATTACTTTTTATACCCCAATAAACGCAATGAAAAAGACTCTCGTCCCTTATAATTGCAATCATCTAGATCGAAGAAACTATTAAAATACTCAGTCAAATTTTAAAGCTTCAAGCCTACTTTCTGCGCGTATAGATTACACAATCTATTTTTAGATCGTGTATTGTTTATCTCGCTATCGAAGTGAAATGTCATATAGTAAAACAAATGATACACAAATAAAAGACAACATTAAAAATTCATAGAGGTACTTATGACAAAAAAGCTTGTTTCTGCCAAGTTAGTTTGTATTTTGAACGAAAACGGCGTGGTCTGTCTTAGTTGAGAGGGTTGTTGAAGATCTTCGTCGACTCGCTGTTTTCTAAGTTTAGGTCGGCTCAGAATCAGAACTGCATGCTTTTAATCGTAAATTCTTGCAAAAATATATTAATTTATAATAGATTGAATGGCAATGTTGCGTTGATGATCGGGAACTAAGTTAATTCGAGTTCCTAAAACACAGGACTTGCAGATCGAAGGTCGGGGGTTTCCCGAAAGACCTATTGCATTTTATACAGAAATAAAGTGCAATGGATTTCCCCAAGTGATGCGATTAAACCAATCAGAATTCTTTATTTTATTGGATTGCAATTATACAAGAATAATCTGTAAAATTTGACCTAAGATATTTGCATATGCAAATACTACATGTTGTGTATGTTGTCTTAAGCTACAATAACTATCGATATTCGATTTCAGTTCAAAGTTCTTTTTTTTTCTATACAGGTGTACACAAAATTTTAATAGTTGATATCTCACTGAAACTTGTACATCTTTGATAGGTGACTTCTGCTTGGGTGACAGCTTTTTTTCCAGGAGAAATGAAATGGTCATGAATCTAAAACAAATACACCAATTTTCCAACTGGGAATAATTACTGATTGTCATAAATCCTGACAAAAACAAACAAACAAAAATAAAAAAAAAACCCAGAAAACATACACAAATAAACACGAATAAACACAAAAACCTAGCAAAACGGCAAAAGAAACTACTTATAAAATATCAATGTTGTGGTTTAAAA
The DNA here is from genome assembly GCA_948146395.1 of Fragum whitleyi. NCBI lineage: Eukaryota > Metazoa > Mollusca > Bivalvia > Cardiida > Cardiidae > Fragum > Fragum whitleyi. The sequence goes on from OX411555.1 coordinate 17,307,727, forward strand.
AGGAAAGGTTTCTGCTAACAATATACGCTACCACCTACTTTGAACATTTCTATGAATAGGTCTGATTTTTCTTATCCAAAATCAATTAAATAGCGTTGTGATTGTTTACCCTATCTAAGTCATAAATATACTTGTTCCGCGTTTCATTTCTTGAAAACATCAAAGTTTCCCGAAGGAACGGACTCTTTCAAGTTAACAGCACATCTCTGTCTTATATGAATTCAATTTGTCAATTAGTGAATTTTATGAGCATCAATTCAGATGAAATCGGTCGTTTACCACGTATGCCATATTCCAGATTTTTTTTATAACATTTAAATGATATTTATTCTGGCTAATCTTTAGATTTTAGTATCCTGCGAATGGCAATGTATCCCTTGTTTATGGGTACGCTTTGACACGATTACAAATATTGGAAGAAAAGATGTAATTTTTCTTCTTCTTCTATTTTAAAACTTGAATTTAGCTAACATTTAGCTAATGTCCTAGTAAAATTGAAAGCTGCCCCCGAATAACAAGATTTATATGTTTTGCTTATGGGCCGTTTTGACTTGCACCATTTGTGTCTTTTATTAGTTTGAAGTGAATAATATTCAAACGAAAGGTAACTTGTTGAAAGAAAGTAAACGAATACTGATAATTGTAATGCTTAGTACAATAAATACTTAAATTGACAGTTTGATACCCTTGAAAGAGATAATAAAGTACATATGAGATTCTGCGAGACATTTTCAACGATTTGGTTTGAACATATTTAATTTGCATAGTAAACGGGTTTGAGCTTTTTTGAATGGTTTGAGTGAGTGTTTGGAATGAATGAATGGAGCGCTGAATGACTAGCTTAAAGTAAGCAATAAGAAAAGACGACGATACACCCGTCAAAATACAGCAATTGTTATGGGATCAACCATGGCGTCCGGTGTCAAACGTGCTGGCGGAAGGCGTCCACTTACTTGTTCGGTGAGCGATTTAGAATGTTTTTGATTGAAGTGAATGCCAATTTTACGATGTAACTAACTGTATTAGTAGACTGACTGAGAACCAAAGGCTGGTCCACGTCTTTACCTTGCGGGCATGTATGTGACCACGCTGGAAATGTAAAATAACGCATTTTCGAAATTCTAATTTTCCTGTTGAAATCAAACTATCTGGCATGGTAAGCTTCGAATTTGTCTAATAACTGTCCTCCAAGATTTACGGGAACTTTGTATGGTAACAGTTTGTTTTTGTATTGCAACTAACCTTGATTATAGTTATAACAACGGTCAGGTATACCAATTAATTCGTCAATGACTGAGTGGGCACAAGTAAATGATGTTGTTAAGATCGCAATAACAATATGGACATACAAACAAGGAGCTATATCATTCACGTGACTAGAGGGTAGCCGCTCAACGGCTAGGTGCGGTAAGCAAAAGAAAGTGCTCTCGTTATAATTGAAATAGGAACTTGATCATTCACGTGACTAGAGGTTTGGTGCGGTTCGCACTTTGGTGCGGTTCGCACAAGCTAATGATGTTATAATTATGATTATGATACAGACGGACAACCAAAGAGCTTCGTTATTCGCGTGACTCGAGGACAGTCTAAGCTCAATGGCTTGGTGGAGTAGTCGCAAGTACACAATTTGTGCGTTTCAAATGGGTTTAATGGCACTTTTGATAAGTTTTCAGTAATAATACGGCAAATTGAACACCTTTACTGAATTTCTGAAATTTCAAGCATCAGTAGTACTGTAACATCTTTTCCTAGCCAATGTTGCTATACCACATACGTTTGCGACTATCAATTTATCAAAGGGAGACATAATGTCAGAAAGGATGAATGTCGCCTTCGGAGATTGAACCCTAGACCTTATCATTAACATACCGACGCGCTACCAACTGTGCTATGATGTTATGATTGTAATACTGATATAGACAGACAAACGTCTAGCTTCGTCTATCACGTGACTCGAGGGCAGAATCTGTGAGATGTCGGTGTAGAAAAGTACACAAGAATACAGTTAACAACATCGTGAAATTGACAGGGTGAATGATTTTGGAATGCTTTAGGAATGAAATTGAATGAGTGTGTGGAGCTAGTTTTGAGTGAATTTAATGGGGGGGTAATCCTATATCGCATTTTTTTTAAGGATGAACGAAATAAGCGATATTGATTACCACCCTTTAATAAAATAAAAATATTCATACAAGTTCTATACATAGCTTCCTATTTCTCCAAAAACCTATGAGACGCTAACAATTTGAATTATGTCAGAGAAATCGCGATTTTTTCGAATAAAAATTTATTTTGAATGACGTTGTTGATTCTATATTTTTCAATGGGTATGAGCGTTTTGAATGGTTTGGGTGAGTGTTTGGATTGAGTGTATGGGGCGCTGAGTGTGTGATTTAGAATGGTTAAGATTTCGGTGAATGTCAATTTCACGATGTTGTTAACTGTAACTCTAATGAAAATAAGAAATATATCATTACCAAGAGTATTGCGGAATCTTATGCTATAAGAGCAATCTGATACTTGATACGATATTTGTTATAAGAAAAAGGTATCCGTTAACATCTGGGTAGAGCCAAACAATGCTGTCCCCAGTAAGACTGCGCGGGTTGCATAGGCTGATCAAGGTTGAAATATTTCGATTCGGGTAGATCTTCTTGACGTAGTATGATTATCCTATTTTCTTAAACAATAAAATTCGGAATACGGTCTTCAATTAACCAAATACGAATTTAATTTTTTTAAAACTTTTTTCTACTAATAAACATCTGTTTTTCATACCAGGGCTTCAGCACTGCAATAGGCGTACCTTGTGACAATTTGGAACCTCGTTGTTATTGTGGAAATGGAAGATTGTGCATGACATTTTCGTACAACTTTATTGGAAGAAAAAGTAAAAAATAGAGTAATATAATCACGATTTTCATTACAAATTTCACCTCGGATTAATTGGAAAGAAAACATGTCTCAATTTACCGGGAAATGTCTCAAACCATGATATCTGTAAGACTACAAATTCTTTGATTGTTTGTTAGAATTGGAATTAACGCCGCTTTTTAACAACTTTTCAGTCTTATCGCGGTGGATGGAGCCACTAACCAATGAAGTGTAGTAGTTGTCTTACAGTTTATAACTGACCAGGTAATTGATTTTGGAATGATTCAGGAATGATATTGAATTAGTGTGATCTCGCCGTCATGTCAGCACGGATTCGATTCAGGACTACAACACATATCTTTTCTGACATTTGTCCCCCACTTATGGGTTGATAATCGTAGACCCATGTGGGTTGAGCAGCTGGGAACTAGGAAGACAGGATGTATAGTTCAAGTTAAAAAACGTCGTGAAATTGATATTTACCTCAATAAAAAAACCCCAAAAAATCAATCTAAATCGCTCACTAAGCGCTCCAATCATTCATTCCAAACAGTGACTCAAACCATTCAAAAACGCCCAAACCCATTGAAAAATATAGAACCAACAACGTCATTCAAAATAAATTTTGATAGAGAAAAATCGTGATTTCACTTACATTATTCCAATTGTTAGCGCCTCATATTTTTTTGAAGAAATAGGGAGCTATGTATAGAACTTGTATGCTTTTTTTTTATTAAAGGGAGGTAATCAATATCGCCAATTTTGTTCATCCTGAATATATAGGATTACCTCTCGTTAAATTCACTCAAAACTCGCCCCTCACACTCATTCAATTCACCTTGTTGATTTCACGATGTTGTAAACTAAAGCAGTAACATTGACGGCATCTGATATGTTGTCATGATGAACCAAAAGCCGAGGACTAGTTGTTGCCTGCTGTCGTTACGCCGTCGAGATTTCGACAAGTAGTCAGTAATATTTAAATAGCTAAAAGTGTTACCCTCTCAAAATATTGTATAAATAATAAATAAATAAAATAGTATTGAAGAATTTTAGGAAAAAAGAATAATAAAAAAAAAGCGAGAGAGAAGTGTACAAAGTTGATCGAAGTCCGAATGATGATCGACGGTCGCACGCGAGTGATCACATTTGTCTGAAAGTAGGCTACAACTGCGAAAACTCCAATAATTTTGGAGAGATTTTTTATATGGAGTTGAAATTCTACGATGCGTAACAATTTCATTGAAGAAAAAAACCTGACGCAGATGCTCCGATCAGCAGATTACGTATGACCGATTATTCGCCGATTTTATCCTCGATTTTACAACATGCCGTCGGCCGTTGAACCGATTGGCAACGTTCCGGGGCGTTTAGGTGTCAATAGTAACATACATGGGGAAGCAACAATAGAGTACGTAGTTTATTTCACTCCGACATTCTCCGATATGTCAAATAATACGTGGTTTAATGTCATTCACAACACGAATTAACTTGTCATAAACCCAAACTTTCGTCAGGATTGCTCCCTAAAATTTGATATTATTCACATCTAGAGAGACCTTTTACTATACAATATGGGTCGACTCCTAGTTTTATTTCTCTTTTCTGTCATTCAAGTTAGTTCGGTATATGTAAAACATGTAAAAACGAACAAGCCACATATCTTTTATCTCTCAACATGATACATTTGATCAACTATGATTAAAAAAGCCATTTTGAAGAAATGAGGAATTGCTATAGTTCCAAGTAATTTCTCATTTTCACAATGACGTATACCGATTTTGCAACTTTTTTTTTTCCAAATCTCATTTAGATCTTCTTTGGATAAAATCTAAATAAAGTGTACACGTACTTTGAATAAGTCAGTAATTTTGTATTTCATATGGTTATCAATCACAGATTCTTGCTATGGAACCGGGGAATTGGGGCCCGTTTTACTAGACATCTTTAGATTTATTTATCTCATTGTGCGTCGATAATTTTTTTTTGCGATATCCCAAGATTAATGCTACTTCTACAGTAGTGAGTGAGTTTAAAATTTTATCATGCATCATCTCATTGGAATCGTCTTCTAAGGACAGAATCTATTGCAAGGCAGAATCTAATAATGAATGAAAACATTAGGTACGATTTGTGAATTTGATTTACGATTAATTCTTCAGTAAGAACATTTTGCTAGCTAAGTAGAAAAGTGGCCCCTTTATACGACAAGATGTGACCTCCTAGTCGTAATATGTAGAGTGAGAAATGAATGATTTTTCTGATACAAATAGACTTCGGCTTTTGCACCGGCGCGGCTTATTTAATGACCTTTTATACAAAATGGTGAAAATGTACAGGTGCAGTGAATACGGCGGTGCGACCTATTGTCCGTACAATACGGTAAACATACCGAAGAATATATACGTAGGATTCACTTCTCCGTAATTAAGACGATAAGACTATATCCAGAATCCCAAGAGTCCATTTAATATTTTATCGTGTACTTAAACAAGATCTCTATATATAATCTACTTAGTTCTTTCCTGGTTTTCTTTCAGTGACATTCGCATAGATCAGGGCATAAATAAACTCTGACAAAAACACGTATAAACAATGTATATTGTTTAAAAAAAGCGAATTAATTCTCCTTCTGCTATCATTTAGAAAAAGACACGTGGAATAAAACAACCTTTGTCTGTTTATTTGATTTGTTTGAATAAAGATTAACACCCCTCGCTTTCAACATAAATGATTATAGTTTAATCGCAGAAGCTGGTGCAACTGCACATGCTTTCCTTTCGTTTTTCACACCAGCACAACCTATTGGCCTATATTTCATTCGAGCCCACCAGCTACTAACAATTTAAACCGTATTATTTATCATACACCGAGTTAGGAATAATGAAATATTAACAGTTGAAAAACAAAATACCCCCTCTATCCGCAGAATTATGGTCTACTTTAAACTGTTATCGCTCGATTTCAGTTGGCCTTTCCAGAATAATGATTCACAACCCATGTAAGTAGTTTATCTTCATTATATTGGGCATAAAATCCACGTTTGCTTTACTAGAAGTCTCTGGCGATATTTAAGCAAAGGTCAATCTTAAAGCCCGAAACGAAATGTAGATTTATGGTTTTATTTAGTAAAATAAACGAAGTTCAATGGCTTGCGAAAAATGAATCTTATCAGTGTTTCACGATACATTTCATGAGTATATATCCATATTTTTTATACCCTCATATCGAAAGACCGGAGCATATTGTTTTACCACTGTACGTCTGTCGCTATGTCTGTTCGCCCGTCTGTCTGTCTTTCTGCAAAACTTAAACAAAAAAGGTAATATTGCCAATTACTTCAAGACTACACAATAAACAATGCTTGTATTTGATATGATGATATATCTCGATGATTGGTATCTACAGATACCAAGTTCAAGGTCATATGTCAAGGTCAAGGATATCTGTGAAGGTCAACGTATTAAAAAAAACCTATCGTTTCGTGGGAATTCGTGTTTCATAAACACATCTTGTTGCAATATGTTTGGGATTTTAACGATGAACTAAGTTTGCATTTAATTTATTAATATTACTAGTACGAGGGGTGTTCCAAAAGTCCGTCTGGGTATTCATGTCGCGCAAATGCGCAATATACTTATTCTTTGGGGGTATCAAACGCTGTTTTTTATCCAAAAGGAATACAATAATCTTGATATGCCTATGGAGTTATTGAAATGTTCAGTCATTTATTCTTTGCCTGTTGTATTGAGCTATGGCTAAAGAAAAAGAACCCTATCTTCCATAGTACGAAATATCAATTACGTAGATTTTCCATATTACGAAATATTGATTTTGTCGCTACATTAAAATACAATGATAGAAATGAAATTCCGTTTTAAAATGCCATGAATTTCCATTTCCGTCGTTACATTAAACGAGAATAACAGACCGTGTATCTTGCTACGACCATGTAAATTCATTAGAATATAAAAAAAAATTATTTAAGTAGTGTCCATCAGAATTCGTGCATTCTGATTGGCTAAAAACAATGTTTCATTACTCATTGAAATCAACTTTTAGTACGCCATTTTTTTTGTAAGCTTACGCTCAACATAGTCTCAAAAATCTGTCTAACTTAAGATAAATCTTTACACATTTGACTCGGGATATTAAACTTTAGTAAAAAAGAGTGTCTCCGTATAGCCTGATCACGTTAAATTTCATACCTCCATGAAAAATCATCTCTCGATTGAAAATGGTATCATGCAACAGATAATAGACGAAAATAGTAATAATTATAGAATAAGACACTTTTCATGTTATATGCTGTTAATATCTTACATTACAAATGAAGCGGACATTGCCTCCGTCGCCTCTCCGTTAAATAACCCATTGTCTTATCCACAAAGTCACTGAAACAAGATCTAAATTATGATAGATGGAGGTATCAATATTCTGCAGTGTCTAACATAGACCAAAGTTGTTTCTGTCCGCCCAAAGGTCTTTACAATGATCCCCAAAGACATTTCATTCTGACAGATTTATTTCTGACGAAATTGGTCTCATATTTTTAATAGCAGGCTTCTATATGTGACTCGTCAGGCGAAAAGGGGCCATCTAGATAGTCGTAAAGTGTCGATCCTAGTCATCGTGCACGGTTTGCGCACGATGACTCGGATCGACAGTTCACTTTACCAGTGATCTTCTGGATCTGGAATGATCATTCTACCTTCCCACATTATTGTGTTTCGAAAACCGCTCTCTGATTGACTTCTTCAGGATCCATTATTAAAAAAAGATGGTAAAATTTAGGAGTTCTTAAGGCGTCCATTTTCGGGGGTTTGGGTACCAAATATTTATAAGAAAGGATATTTTAACTTAAATTGGTCTGAGATAGATTTGTTTGTTTGATGAACTGTGCTCCAGCCGCCGCTTTAAACAATGTTTCAGTTATATCGCGGCGGCTGGAGCACCTAACAATTTATTCCTTGTATTTATCTCATTAGTACTACCACCACATCTTTTCCTGCCCTCCAGCTGCTATCTCACATAGGTCTACGATTATCAACCCATTGGTAAAGGAAAAATTGTCGGAAAGCATACATTCAAATTCAAATTCCTTTATTTGTTTAAAATCCAGTTAAAGGATCGTCACCAAGAACATACGTACAATAAACATACAAGACAGAACTTATAAAAATCTATATATCAGATGGGTATATATTCTATATACCGATATAAAATACTAGCATACATATCAAATGCCAGGATGAGTGCCGCCGTCGGGGATCGAACCCGGGACCTCTAGATTAATTGTCCTGGGATATGTTTACTTGACAGATTGTTCTCTTTCGAACGACATCATTTTATTAATTTTTGTGTTTAAACATTGATCATTAAACGGTATGCTTTTGATTTACGAATTGTAATATAGATTTTGTAATGCCATTACATATATAGCAAAACTCAACAAATTCTCGTAGAAAACAGAAAAAAAACCTCTCAGGAATTCGATATATACAAGTGAAAACCTTTAGAATTTAATGTCTTCATTTTTCACTTCATAAAATAAATTTAACGACATCATGAGGCGTTTAAGGAAGGGAGCGCGCAATAAATTAGTCTGAATAGCAATCATGTCGCAAATACAGGCAAATACAGGTAACGATTTCAGTTTTGTTTCGAGACGAAGGGCGTGGCAAAAACATCGGCGTGCACGAATAAAGAAACAGTTTTTAAACACCATCACGCATATCGTAATTCATATTTTCTAATCATAATAAATACAGACGATTTATACAAAAAAGATTTAATGTATAAATTTGTTCATATTTGATGGGTTTTAGAAGACATTTTTAAGCGAAAAAGTGTAATGATGAAATCAGATTTTCAGCCAATTGCCAAAAATAATTGAAACCGATGTTTCGAAATCAAAGGACTAGTGTCCAGTCACCCGAAAAAGCACCATCTTTGTAGTGCATAAAGTATAGACCCTTGTCAAGCTGCGCGTATAGCGCAACCAGACTATGGTCATTACTTTTAAGCACTTTATTGATATTCTGCATCTAGAATGATCAATTTAGCTTCTTATACAAGAATATTTAAAATGCGAACTCAGATTGACCTCTTCTGGATTCAACCTCTTTTTATACGCCCGAGAGGTCGTAAATTATGTTATGGTCCTGGTCGTCCGTCCGTCTGTCTGTCCGTCAATCCGTCCATCCGTCTGTCCGTTGGCAAATTTTTGTGTAGGCAAGTCCTCCTTAACTACCGATGGGAATGAGCTGAAACTTGGCACAATCACCCCCTATGATGTCTAGTTGAAATTCAAATCGCTCCAGTCATCCTTGAGTAATCCTGAAATATCTGCCCGTGAACGAAAGTCACCGTTTTATTGTGCACAACTCTTCCGAAACTATGGAAATGAGCTGAAACTTGGCACAGTCAGTCCCTTTGATGTCTAGTTGAGCATAAGACCTTGGAAATTCAAATGCCGGGTTCGATTTCCGACGGCGGCACTCATACTTTCTGACCATTTGTCTCACACAGAGGGGTTGATAATCGTGAAACTATGTCAGATAGCAGCTGGAGGCTAGAAAAGGATGCAATAGTAATACTTTTGTGAGAAATACCAGTAATCCGTTCATAGGCCGTACTTTAGCCGTCCCGATATAACTGAAAGATTGTTGAAACCCCATTAACAAACAAATCACTATGAAATAAAGATTTTTATCTTATAACCATACAAATATCCGTGTGATAACAACCCGTATGATATTTTTTATGATATCATATAGTTATTTTTAGAACATAATAGAATGTGGTTATTTTTAAAAACTTGCATTTCAGTTAAAAACATCGACAAAAACAAGACAAATAAAGGGTATAAGATAAATATAATACATACTTAGTGTATTGTATGAAAAAAATATCTAACTCGGTTGTGAGAATTGACAATTGTCTCGGCAGAGCCTCGACAATGATCAATTCTCCCAACCTCTTTAGATATTTTTTCTCATTTAATACACTAAGTACATGTGTATGTATTATATATATGACTAGTTTCCGTCGTTTCCAATGAATGATGAAAGCCAACAGATCCTTGAGTGTTATACGCCGTATTCTTCAAGCTCATACGCAATTATGTAAAAGCGCTTTTAAATGTATTTTTGAATAATTTAATTCTAGTTGTGTACATGAACATACATTTGGCCTCATTGGTCACCGATAACAATATTGAGTACGCCGCTCGGTTGTAAGTTTCCGCAAAAATTAGTTCCATGAGAATTCTTTTTTTGATAATTATTGACAAAATATCTTAATGTTGCTTCGTGATATTAAATAATAAGATATGTATTTGTTAAAAACCTAACCTCACTCATTTATGAAACCGCTTCGCGTATTTAAAGATAGATAGATATATGTTTTATTGAAGTAACGTAAACTATACTTTCTTGTTACACAACAATGATGTACAATTAATAAACAAGGTCAAACAAACATACTATACAAACAAACAGCTTGACAAGTACATTTTAAACACTAAGGATAATATAAGAAGCATGTATAAACCATATTTAAAGAGTGTAGTTAGGATTTAAGTTTCTTACAACCATGAAATCAACAAATACTCTCTACATGTTTTAAATGGTGAATTTTTTCCAACCTAGCCCACCATGAGACCAGAAACCTTGTATGAGAATAAGGAAATACTTAATTTTAAATGATAGCCTCTTCAATGACATAGTTAACTTGAAGTCAACGTCTTTTTTAGACTGTAATTGATAAATTAGAACTGTGACCTTGACAACGAAGGCTTTTCAGGAAAATTGCACCAATAAAAGGATAGACAAGAGGAACAAAAAGTCCTAAATCGCTCATCTGATTAGTCATGCAAAGCTTTGGGTTATTTTGGGCATGGCCAGAATGGGAATTCAAAGGCATTATTTCTTTAAGACGGTGTATCAAGCACACTATCAATCCTCCAGGCCAATCAGGCTCGACAAGAATAGATTTTCGATTGATTAATTGAACTGAGTTTTAGGCCGCTTTCAACATTTTTTTCAGTTATATCATGGCGGCTGGAGCACCTAACAAAAGAATGAGTGCCGCGGTCGGGGATCGAATCCGGGACCTCTAGATTTGACAGTTCGATGCACTACTGCGCTATAACGGCGAGGTAACCTTCTTTGCTTTTATGTAAAAGGGAATGTGCTTGCGTGCAGCTTAAACACTTGTAGTAAAGAAACATTTCTAGAGGACATTTACGAATATGGAAATTCCCAAAAAGAGCCCGTTGCACTAATAAAACATCATCCCCCTTTTCGGAGATTGAAATATACCAATTATATGTGATTTTACAAACTCTTGAAGCCTCTAATAAATGGCAGTACCTATAAAAACGAGGTCACTATATTCAAAAGAGGTTTTATGCACCTTTTCTACAATCAAATGTTAATATTTTGCGCGGATTATGTTCACCGTCTTAACAAATATTGATGGCTCAGCGCGAAACAGTGTTACATGCTTTTATGATCGCACTGAGCAATCGATATCTAGCGTAGCCTGCAATTAAAACCAATCACTATCTAATGGAAATGTCCGGGGGTTCTATTAGAGCTTTTACGGTATTTAAAAATCCATAAGATTCATTTTACAGGAGTATTTTCTGATGTAATATCAGAAGCAAATAACCAAAAAGAGACCTATAATAAAGACACATGTTTATGTCCGAGACACTTTCCAGTTAACGGAAATTTCGAGTAATGATCCGAGGGATGGATCTTAGAGCCATTTAACAAATATCCATCAAAGTATCTTACTAAAACAAATCGGGGAATTTATCTTCGCGTATTCATATAAGGTGATTAGGGTTTTTAGTTTTATACCTCCATAAAATCAACAAATACCCTCTTCATCCCTTGGATAAATTCTTTTCGACCCGCCAGAGGAATAGAAGACCATCATGGAATTTCGTAAAAAGATTATATGAAAATGACATTGTTTCTTATAGAGGCCAGCGGTAAGTCTAATTTCAAAATTTCTCTTACAGAAAGGTAGAATGATCATTTAAGATTTAGAAAGCCAGGTGCGAAAAGTTGGACACCAGGCTGTCTGTGAAGTCTGCGCAGTCTGACAAGGGTCTACACTTCACAAACTACCCAGATAATTACTTTTAGCAACACTGGTCAACTTTCTTTCTTTATTTCTTTTCATTTTTTATTCCTTCCTGTCTTTCTTTCTTCGTGTCTTTTTTCTCTTTATTTTAAACTTTAATTGAGCCTGTGCATGATATTTCCAACAATTTCATTTGTGCCTGATGGAAAGACGTGGAGTAGCCTGGACACACACGCAGTGAATCAAAATTAATTTTGAGTTGTGAAGAGCAACTTTAGGTCCGTAGCCATCTATTAAGGGCATAGTTAAGACTCTGATCAGACTGTCCAGACGCACAGACTGATCTGAGTCTCAACGTTATGCACATGTGATATTGTTGGAATTGTCACACACAGGTTCAATTAAGAAGACGGATCTAACTAAGACTGATATCGTTTGTTGGGTTTGTCTGGGTGATGGTTTTTCTTATTAGATCAAAGAGAATATTTTTTTCTCCGTATAAAAGGAATTATATCAATTCTGGATGATATAGTCTTGCGGTTCTATACTGTTTTTTTTTTTGTTTAGATTTAAGTTCGGACATAAATGATAATTTTATATGTATATGTATCCATAATGGTAAACGCTGTGTACATGGATGAAAAATTGGTTTCATTCTTAATGAAAACAATTTTGAGTATGCATGCTTTCTGTAAGTTTGCCCATAGAGTTGTCACCCCTAGGAATGAAGCATTTATGGGATTTTTTTACGCAATGTTTCAAAGTTTCATGATCAATAACAAATATTGAAGAATGAACTTTTTTTTCCCAATTTAAGAACTATAATGATAAAAAAGTGGTCTTGGAAAAAAATCCATTACACGGTTGTTGATTTCGAAAAAGGTTTATTTTTTTATTTTATGAAAAGCAAAAGTCACATTTAGAATAAGAACGATTTAAAAAAACATCGACAGTGCCCATTACTTAAATCAAATTGTGAGCACATTAAATATGAAGCAACGAAAGCCTTTCAAATACGAATGAATTTAAATTTCTTGAAAATTGAAGTAACCAGTATTCATATTATGTTCGATGCTGTCAAATGTAGACACGCGATAGTTAAATCCCGTAAAGGTCATAAATGATTTGGTCTATAAAAGTGATTAAGATGGTTATTTTGTAATCATAAATTGTATGCAAAATGTAGTAAATACTTACGAGAGAAAGGCGTAAACTAAGCAACCTGATGCTGTTTATAATATCGTTACAATCCCTGGGCTCTGGACTCGATCGTTTTCCCCAGCCAGGGGCTCGTTTACCCCAACCCGGGCGTCGTTTATTTATCGTTTCTACGTCATCTAAGTAACTTCGCTTGCCCCAGCCCGGTCGTCTTTTTGAGCGAGAGCTATCGTTAACACTATCTTCATAATCCTCGTCCAGATCGTAACTCCGCTTGCCCCAACCGGGGGCTCGTTTTATCAAAACTCCGTCCACATCGTAAGAAGAGCTTCGTTTGCCCCATCCGGGCCTCCGTTTGTCCATATCTAAATCCCCTGATATTCCTCGTTTACCCCACCCAGGACGTCGTTTACTGAGATCAAGGCTGTCTATATCGTCTTTACCCATTTCATATCTCGATAAATCCGTTAAAACGGAATTCAAATATCTAAATTTGTTTCCCTGTGAGTCTCTTTTACCCCAGCCTGGTGCCCGTTTTTCTACATCAACATCCAAATTGTCTGGGCGAACGAGAAGCAAAGTCGAACACAAAGTCAAAAAAAGTAGTGCCAGTTCTTGAAGTGATATAGTAACCATGATTTTTTCTCTATCAGTTTAATCTGTAAGTGAGCGGAGTTTCTGTGTCAGCTGATATTAACTAGAACTGCTCTTCACTTTTATACTATCTTGGAAATAGTTCCGTATTGGATGATTACTCTGTGACGTACATACCACGTGATTATAGCAATGTTACTCGTTGTCCATCCCTATTTTTTTCACACTATTTTGTGAGATATTTGAAAGGAAAGGCGACACAAATTAATGTAAAACAAGTATCTTACATAAGGTTGAAAGTAAATAGCCAAAAGGATAAAGATTTATAAACATTATGGGCAGAGTAAAATGATTAGAGTTGCGGAGATGAAGCGCATGAATTCTTTCTAAAAAATGAAACTTTTTTCCCTTTGGCCTCGAATCAAATGTGCCCAATATTTTTTTTCGAAAATGAAGATGATTGAAAATTCTGGCTAAAAGGAGGACAAGCCAAAACAAACAAACTATCATATAAAACTGCAGACATATCTCGCAAGTGATCGAGGTTCTATCGTACAAAAACCACAGAAAGGAATCGACGTAAAACACTTAAAAGCGTTATGCCGTCAAGGAGAGTTTATCCGATCGGAGATTTAGCGTAGTTAAAGCTAAAGCATAATCCGACGAGTGACGATTACAAAAATCGTATGTACATTTTTTATCAAACCATAGTTACAATATTTTTGTTGCCAAGAGACGAAAAGATTTTGATTCGAATTAATCTCAAAAGAATGCTTTAATGTGAAAAATACAATGTATAATCAGGAACGAATTGGAATGAGCATGATGAGCAAGTTTTCATTATTTCCAAGAGAGGTAAAACATGATCGAATATCGTCCAATTGGACGAAATTAGCGTAACTTTTTACCTCCCTTTAATAAAAACTCACGTACCAGACGCTTAAAAATCAACACCAGCCTATAAAATTATGGCATTATTTGACCGATTTAATTGAACTGCTGACTATTTTCAACAATTTCAAAGCGTTTTTGAACAATTTAAGACCGTTTTTGGGTGATTGAATTGACTGTTTTGAATGGTTTAGAGAGCTGAGCGAATGATTTAGAATTGTTTTTGATAGAGACCAGCGTTAATTTCACCACGTTACTGTTTTTCTACTGATGGTCATTTTCGGAATCGATTTGTCCGCCGCTTCAACTTTGATCGTTCTATATCCGAATTTTCAATTTAAACAAACACATTTTGTTTCTGAAAAAATATGCGTTTTGGCTTTTCGTTACCTCTAGAATTGGTCATACATACCATAAATCATCAAAGAATAATTCAAGGTGATATTTTGAAGCCTGTTGAGGTTTAGAAAATTAGAGACGGTTGATTACCTCGTTGATTGATTTCAGTTTTCTGATCACGATTTCATAGCTTGTATATGAGCCTGTGCGTGGAATTTCCAACAATTTAAATTTGCGCAAAGCAAAGACTCTGACCAGCCTGTGCATCCGCACAGTCTAGCCAGAGTCTTCACTGTGAATTTAGTAGATATATAAGGACTAAAAGTACTCGTAGGTCATCAGGTAACTTTATAATTACAGTATGTGGCTGTCAACGCTACTCATTGTTTGCACCTTATGAATATTTAAATTGTTGGAAATGTCACACACAGGTTCAATTGTGTTCTATGTACATGTATGTTGTATGATGCTGGTTACAATCCTATAACTGATTCTTTTAAAACCGACCATATTATGAATTGAAAACAAAGTGGAATATTGTGTGAGTCTTGAGCATTCGGAACATCGTTCGGACTTTTCCATAAACTAGAAAGTAACTTGGATGTATAGATCCACAAGTTTAAGTGAGGGATTAAAGGTCAATTTTGTCTTTACAGGTATAGACAAAATTGACCTTTGATCACTCACTCTATATTGCGAAACTAAAATTGTAGTATTTTGGTAATTTTTTCGGGTAATTCAGCTTCAAGTGGTACTTGGTCAAAACTCTTGAAGAAAAACAAATAACTTAAATGCTTTCTGATCGATTCTGGAGATCTTTTGGACTGCCATTGTTTTATTATTTTGATGACAAAACGAAAAAGGGGTAATGTTTCCGAGGCGTTTGCGAGCGCTTCGCTTTATTATGAAGGCGGGGTTGTTGAAATTGATGACGTTGTACACTATTACGAAAGGGGGGAGTGGGGGGGGCTCTCGCTTAAGTAAAATAATTTCAAAATCTAAACTACGCCCCCGAAGGTTTCAAAATTGTAGTATGTTTTTAACGTAACTGTCAGCTTGAGGTAAGAACGCTCCCATTAAAAGGCCGCAGAATATCCAATTTCAGAATATGTTACTTATTTAATGTCTATTACATAACCAAACAGCAAGGCCAAATAGATTTAATTAGCCTGAAATGCCAAATGCCATAGGCATGATTTTAAATTCCAACACCACATTTTACAGATAAATTGATGTGTTTTAATAATAATAATAATTAAAAAAAACATGTCACATGTCACATGTGCATATTACACAGTCATCTTTTCACTAAGTCCGCTTGGTTCGTACAGCGTTTAGTTCGATTGTTTTTTTCCTAATCCGTGCACTACCAACTACTGAGAGTTGACTTAAGTAAGTTATCAAAGCAATGTTACGACTTGTAGTTTGAAATGAGGAGGAAAGATTGATATTCCATGAGACAAAAATGACAATCTTGAAACCAAAAATTCAATATTTCATGAAACCAAAATAATGATAGGTCATGAGACCAACATTTTGATATTTCATGAAAGTAAATTTGGATAGACCATGAGACTTTTTTTTATATATTTTTACGATATAGTAACAGTTAAAGGCCATGAGACCAACAGTTTGGTATTTCAAAAGCCCAACTATCGAATGGAATCAGAAACAAAACTTAAAAACTGAACCTGTACGGGCGACGTTGAAGGTTACTCATAATGCGACCCGCCAGGCGATCAAGAGTAATATGATCCGCCGTCATAGCGCAGTTGGTAGCGCATCGGTCCATCAATCTAGAGGTCCTGGGTTCGACCCCCGACGGCGGTACTCCTCCTTTTTAAAGATTAGGGTCCCACCAACGGGTTGACAATCGTAGACCTATGTGGGATAGGACCTGGGGGCTAGGAAAAGATGTAATGGTAGAACTGGCGTTATAAATATCAGGAATCCATTGTTTATTGCTCCTGCCACATCCATATAACTGAAAGATTGTTGAAAGTGGAATAAATCCCAAATTTAATCAATCAAACAATCAACGAACGAATAATAATATAATAATATACCATATTATAATACTAAACAATCAGCCCAGACGGAAAAGTTTTGACTCTAGTCAACCCGCGCAGTTCGCGCAGGTTGACTATTGGCGACACTTTACCCATCACCTGGATGGTCCGTTTGCTCTAAACGACTTATATATATATATTTATTAGCTCGGCTGTTTTCGGATAAAAAACCCAGTGATATTTATATAGCCTTGGCGATCTCGCCGCCGTTGTTGTCGGCGTTGTTTTTGCCGTCGCCTTGAGATAACAATGACATTTTGTGATATCTCTGATTCTACTGAAGGCATTCACTTGAAACTTGACACACGTGATAACTATCAAAAGAGCAACGTATAATACATGTATCAATGGGGATAACTCTAGATGTATTTTGTGCGAATTATGCCCCTTTTTGGGCTAAGATTTTTTTTTATCAACTATCCAGCATCAAACAGCCGAACATAGGCAGCTGTAGGAGGCAATGTGTGTGAACCTCTTCAAACATTGACTGTACTTTTAAATTATTCGTTTTGAAAATTCAAATTTGCCTTATTCTATTCAATTTCAAGCTGCACACCGTGATTCTATTGTCGACAAATTATTTTTCAGCTTTTTACGCGGAATCCTAAAAATAAATCAATGCATTATTATATACAAGAAAGAAAAGAGAAAATTGGCGTCGTGAAAATATTGTAAAAACAAGACACAAACCGAATTCATTTAAGAAAAAACGTGGGAAAATCCCATTTGAAATTCAGAAATAATGTTGAAAGCATTTTTAAATTTTAGCTCGTTCAACCTGTGCACATTCCGCGCAAATTGACTATTTATATTTCAAACATAATACCTGCTCTTAAGTCTGAGTCTCCAAAATCCATTGATAGGGTACTGCTAGTATTTTTCAGGGGTACAGATAAGAGGGGGTAAAGCCAGTTTAAAATCTTTATTAATCCCCCACCGGTTACCGGTTGGGGGACTATAGGTTTGCTCGATTCCGTCTGTCCGTCCGTCCGTCTGTCCGTCCGTCCGTCCGTCCGTCCGTCTGTCCGTCTGTCCGTCACACTTTTGTCCGGGCTATATCTTCTAAACCATATGTGCTAGCAACTTCAAACTTAGTACACTTTTAGATCTCATTGAGGAGAAGTGTCATGTTCAAGAACCATTACTCTACCACGCCCACTTTTTGATTTATTGCCCTTTGTTGTTTTTACCCTTACATTCTTGTCCGGAACAAATCTCCTAAACTATGTGTGCTAGCAACTTCAAACTTTGTACACTTATAGATCTCATTGAGGAGAAGTGTCATGTTCAAGAACCATATCTCTGCCATGTCCACTTTTTGAGTTATTGCCCTTTGTTGTTTTTAGCCTTACATTCTTGTCCGGATCATATCTCCTAAACTATGTGTGCTAGCAACTTTAAACTATGTACACTTATAGATCTCATTAAGGAAAAGTGTCATGTTCAAGAACCATATCTCTGCCACACCCACTTTTTGAGTTATTGCCCTTTGTTGTTTTTAGCCTTACATTCTTGTCCGGATCATATATCCTAAACTATGAGTGCTAGCAACTTCAGGCTTGGTACACTTATAGATCTTATTGAGGAGAAGTGTCATGTTCAAGAACTGTTATTCTACCACGCCCACTTTTTGAGTTATTGCCCTTTGTTGTTTTTACCCTTACATTTTTGTCCGGATCATATCTCCTAAACCATAAGTGCTAGCAACTTCAAACTTTGTACACTGATAGATCTTATCGAGGACAAGTGTCATGTACAAGAACTGTTACTCTGCCATGTCCACTTTTTGAGTTATTGCCCTTTATTGTTTTTAGCCTTACATTCTTGTCCGGATCATATCTCCTAAACTATTAGTGCTAGCAATTTTAAACTTTGTACACATATAGATCTCATTGAGGACAAGTGTCATGTGCAAGGTCTGTTACTCTGCCACACCCACTTTTTGAGTTATTGCCCTTTGTTGTTTTTACCATTACATTTTTGTCCCGTACTTATCTCCTAAACCATAAGCCTTAGCAACTTCAAACTTTGTACACTGGTAGATCTCATTGAGAAGAAGTGTAATGCACAAGAAATGTTACTCTGCCATATCCACTTTTTTAGTTATTGTCCGTTGTTGTTTTTTATCCTGACAATTTTGTCCGGACCATATCTCCTGAGCCATCAGTGCTAGCAACTTCAAACTTGTTACACTTATAGATCTCATTGAGGACAAGTTGCATGTACAAGAATCATTCTTCTCCGCCCACTTTTGGAGTTTTTGCCATTGGTTGTTTTAACTCTTATATTTTTGTTTGGGACATTTTGTTCAAAACCTAATTTGCAAGCAACTTCAAATTTTGTATACAGTTATAGATCTAGTAAGTAGGAGATATATTATAAGAAAGGATTTTTGTTATCCGGTGGGGGACTCCTATATTGCATCGCAATACGACATGCACTTGTTTCTCAATGAGACCTTTGATGTTGGTACTCACTTGAAGCGTCTTGATTAGACGATTCTAATGAGTACCGCCAACATTAGGTTTATACTATAATTTGTGAAATACTCTGATCTGAAATCCAAAATACCCCATTTGTCTGTTGCTCTGATTTTCAATGATTTTTGATATGGAAGGTCGGAGCCTTAGTAATGGACTGGTCCAATTGTCGACTATCATAAAAGCAATGAGTCGACAGTAGAACCAGTCTACATTGGTGACGGGGAAGTGTCCGTGCGCGTTACTTTTAGTACCTTGATTATAGCTGTTGCTTCAGTTAATTTCGGACATCCATAAAAAAATTACTCGATCGTGGTAACTGCTTATTTTTAGATAGTCGACAGCACAAATACACTCTAAAGTTAAATCATTAACGAGTGACCACAACTGCGTAAATACATCTTGAAAAAACAATTATTAAGTCGACACATTTATTGGTAAACAATCTGTATTAATTAAGAGATGAAGAAAGAATTGATTGTTTCATTGAGACATGGAAGAAAAAACTTAATACCACCGTATATTCTTAAAATTCTAAATCGGAAAGATAAATTGTAAAAATCATGTCAAAAGTGAAAAAGATTTCTCACTTTTTTGGGAAGCTAGCAAAATCGCAGCGTACTCAAAATTGTTTTCATTGTGAAATAAAATCTTTTTTCAGCCAACTAGAATGTACAAAAATTGATGGAATCTACTAGAATTAGATTATTTTAGAAACAAAGAAATGTTAAACCTTTATATGCCTGTTTTGTCACAAGCCCACGGTTCAACGTAAACCAATGCGTTAATAACGCCCTATTTGGTGGGCAATTTGTCCGTAAATTGATACGTTCGTCACAGTGCGATGAATAATTTCATAGCAACACAGCCAACCCTCCCGCAATCAGCGCAGATTCAGTTTCAGGTAATTTGTCTGCACTTTGGTGCCAAATGTCACACTTAATATTTCAGTTATTTTTCATGTAGCAAAACTAAATATAAGCGATCACTTATGGAACCACGAAATATGGTCGCTTAAGTGATATATCGTCCCATACACATAACATGTATTTGACAAATGTTTCAGAGTAGGATCTTTTTGTATTTAATTTTGATCACTGTATCCTATAATATATAATATATTATGAAAGTAAATTTAGTTCTGTCCATCAAGATGCGTGCCTTCTGACTGGCTGTAAATTTGATTTTATTCAATGAAAATCATTTTTACTACGCAGCTCTTTTTTGAGCTTCCGCACAAAATAGTTCTATAAGTAATATATATAAATAAAGAAATCGGTTGTATTATTGAAAAACCCTTTAAATTTTTGCTACATGAAATTCGCGTATTCATACAATGTGATAAGGTTTTAAGTTTCATACCTCCGTGAAGTCAACAAATACTCTGTTTATTTTATGAATAATCTCTTATTCTCTTCAAAGTTGCATTAAGAGAATACTTTATCCAACATATTAACGTGGTCGCTTAAGAGAATGAACGCTTAATTCAGTAACGAACATCGTGAAATTGACAAGGTGAATGATTTTGGAATAATTTAGGAATGTAATTAAATGAGTGTTTAGTGCGAGTTTTGAGTGAATTTAATGGGAGGCAATCCAATATTGCAAAAATTTGCGATATTGATTACCTCCCTTTAATAAAATATGCGTACATGTTCTATAGATAGCTTCCAATTTTTTCAAGAACATATCAAACGCCTAAAATTTTAATAATGTCGGTGAAATCGCGATTTTTCTTAATCCAAATTTATTTTGAATGACGTTGTTATCCCCGCCGATGAAATCATTGGGGGGATATTGTTCGACCGTCGAATTTAGAGTTACTGCCCCTGACTGTTTAAACCATATACATACATAGTGATATTCGTTTCCGCGCTATTTCTTGAAAACTGTAGACCGGATTTTAATGAAACTTGGCACACAGCTTCACTACAAAGAGGACATGCGCATATCGTCGGGGTTACCCGGTTCAACCTCCGAATTTAGAGTTACTGACCCTGACTGTTTAAGCCATATACATACTGAGTGATATTCGTTTCCGCGCTATTTCTTGAAAACTATAGATCGGATTTCAATGAAACTTGGCACACAGCTTCACTACAATGAGGACATGCGCATATCGTCGGGGTTACCCGGTTCGATCGTCGAATTTAGGGTTACTGACCCTGACTGTTTAAGCCATATACATACAGAGTGATATTCGTTTCCGCGCTATTTCTTGAAAACTGTAGACCGGATTTCAATGAAACGTGGCACACAGCTTCACTACAAAGAGGACATGAGCATATCGGCACACAGCTTCACTACAAAGAGGACATGTGCATATCGCCAGGGCTACCCGGTTCGATCGCCGAATTTAGAGTTGCTGCCCCTGACTGTTCAAGCCATATACATACATAGTGATATTCGTTTCCGCGCTATTTCTTGAAAACTATAGATCGGATTTCAATGAAACTTGGCACACAGCTTCACTACAAAGAGGACATGCGCATATCGTCGGGGTTACCCGGTTCGACCGTCGGATTTATAGTTACTGCCCCTGACTGTTTAAGCCATATACATACAGAGTGATATTCGTTTCCGCGCTATTTCTTGAAAACTATAGGTTGATGTAGATAAAAGATAACCTGTACCTAAGTTTGATATTAACTCCATTGAAAATGAAACTATGTTCGCCGGGGGGTACAAATTCAATGAATTTGCTTGTTGATTATATATTTTTAAACGGGTTTGAGCATTTTTGAATGGTTTGAGTGAGTGTTTGAAATGAATGAATGGAGCGCTGAGTGAGCGATTAAGAATGGTTTTCAATGATGCGAATGTCAATTTCACGATGTAACTAACAGTAAACGATATATGTCGAATAAAACGGGCCATTTTGCCCAAAATTTGGTACAATATTTCACTCGACAAAGCCTCGTTTTTATCTGTTTATAGATGACTCGTTTAATAAATTCGGTATTCTATGACCACTCATTCAATATCCTCTATTTATCAATATGTCCTTGGAAAAGGGATTTACCTCTATATGTGAGGGTTTTTTTGAGATGAGGGGATCGTAAAAGCATAAAATAAATTTAGAGAAAATCCCATAGAGCCGATATTAGGGCATTGGCTTTTAAATAATTGATACTGGGTTCGATCCCCGGCGGCGACACACATTCTTTACGTCATTTGTCTCCTACAACATGGCAAACAATCTTAAACCATTATGGAACCGGCGTTAAACCCCATTCAAATTAACAAACAAAAGAATTGGGCTCAATATTTCTAACATCATTAGAAGTGACATCAATTTTGAAATAAAATCTAAGTTATTCATAATTCAAGGTCAAACTTTGAAATATAACTTCTGGGGTCTCGACACGAGTTGCAAAACTTTACGATATCAAATCTTACAGCTTAGATACGTCCTGAATAAAAAAAAGAGAAGAAGTTCTTTTCAACCCAAAATCTCTTATAATACGATTCGTAGTAAAAGAACCACATTTCAAAAGCCATTTGAAACTATTATCTTAAAGGTTGAAAAACAATGCAACTCAAGTACATTTGTAGAATTGAAAATGATACAATCTTTGATATCATAAAATGTAATTCTATGAAGTGAAAATGTTATTCTG
The DNA here is from genome assembly GCA_948146395.1 of Fragum whitleyi. Lineage (NCBI taxonomy): Eukaryota > Metazoa > Mollusca > Bivalvia > Cardiida > Cardiidae > Fragum > Fragum whitleyi. The sequence goes on from OX411555.1 coordinate 17,330,851, forward strand.
TGAAATGATCTCTTTTTATCTCGCTTTTATTGCTTAATACTTTTGAATTACACCAACATCGTTTCCAAAGGCCATGGTTTGTATACAAAAAATGAGAAGGTCGAATTGCGAACTTAATAATTAATTTCTTGAATTCGATCTTGAGAGTGCCTAAAGTGTCAAAATATCGGTTCAGTTTGAAATCATGTAGATATACAATACATACTTAGTGCTTTGTATGAAAGAACCTCCTATCATAACGCATGTCAATGCATAGGCGTAATTAGGACTTTGTAATTAATACGCACTCAGAGGTTTGGGGAATTGATAATTGTCGAGCTCTGCCGAGACCCTTATCAATTCCTAAAACCGAGTTAGATTTTTGTCATACAATACACTAAGTACGTATTTAATATATCTTATAACCTCTATTTTCCCTGTTTTCTTCGATGTTTCTACAGAAATGCAAGTTTCTAATTTTTGCGATTTTGCTCTGAAGAAACGTCTGACACATAGTTTTCGAAATTTTGCCAAGAATAGCTCCTTCCATGGCTATCCAACTGCTCTGCATGCTACCTCAATATGACTCAAAACCTTGCGTTTTCTTGCTGTTTTTCGGATTCTCATTGCAAACTCGTTTCTCATATGCTCGAATTGGGACAAGTTTGGTCGATGAAAGAGATGACCGTAGAAAAATTTTAGGAGCTGTGCTTGAAGAAATTCATATTGACATGAGATGAATAGGCCATAGATTGACTTACTTACAGAGTATTGCGTGTAAGACCGTTTCTAAATAAAGATTCGATGCTCGGCTCGTCTTTGTGGTTTACTGTTATGATTAGTCTATGAAAACCTGAAAACAGCGACCTAGAGAGTAAAGAACCGCCTATCATAATGTAGCCCAGTCTAGTTTTGACCTTTTGCATTGTCACAAGCTATTTGATTGGTCTGTTCAAAGTTCATGGCTTGGCGCACAAATTTCACGTGACTTCTTTGTTGCGGTACTCGACTAGCTTTGATCCATTGAGAAGGTCATAGATTGCCGAAATTTGTCAATTGTCGATTTTATAGAAATCGTCGTATTTTGGAAGTAAATCATGGTTTGTACTTGTTGATTACATTCTGGATTGTTGTCGGAGATGTTGCTTTGATCGATTACAGAGCTGCGGGGTCGTATTGTCGAGTTTCGATTGATTCTTCTTCATGACATTAGTTTTCGCGTCCGTGGCCGTTTCGTCCCAATCACATTCGCACCTTGTTTGAACCTGCATGTTTAATACTAACTACACTTGTTTTACAGGAATCACTCATGGCAGAAGGTTATCTTAGAGTGTATGGATCGATGTGGAGATAGAGCTTACAATTCCTTAAATTGGTAGGTATCAGATCGTTTGATTGATTGACTGTACATAGTTGTAAACAATATGGTTTTGCGGCTAATAGCATTACTCATGTCACTTTTACTATGTCATTTCAGTTTGCTGGAAATCGTTACATGATCGTTTGACGGGATGAACATATAGAACCGAGATCTGTCTTGCTTGTTATTTACTCCGAATTACTCCGGACCAAATCGTACCCCACCCTCCACCAATGGCTGTCTACTAGAGGTCATAGACAGTCATAGGTTATAAATGGCGCCCACCGGTTTGTGAGTAAACTTCATCGTTGGAGAATACCATCGTTGGATTTGTGATTTGGGTTTTGGAATACAGTGACAGTGTTTGAATTGTGATTTCGTGAATTTGTGAACATGTGTAATTTGTGAATTATATCAGGATTTAGGATTGTTGATCGTGAGTAGAAATGTACATTTCATGAATTTATTTTAGTATTTGACCACATTCAGAGCGATGTACTAGTCTGATTAGTAAAACCACTAATATTATATTTTTTCTTGGTGGTTTGAAAACGTTTGCTCTGTATGTAAAGGTAGTCATTTTTACATGCTGAGAAAGCGCAAAACTGTATAGGATTGATCATCTGATCGATACTTATTGCATCACAAAACATTATTGATTGAAATTCAGATTGATTCTAGTCTATTTATGGAAATGCCGCTTGTCTTTTTTAGAAATATTAAATAGTAGTCATAGTTACTTGATTTAGCAACGCTTGATTGTGAGATTGTCTATTTTGTGGGAGAGCTATTTTTTTGGCGAGTAAGGTTACGCACTTCACATTTCACTGCACACTAATAATTGGTGAGAGGGATACTTTTTTACTAAAATGTTGGCCCCGCCCGTTTGCTAACAATACCCCCCCTTGCACCTGACCATTTTGAAATCCAGTCCATTTTGAAACTCGGCCATTTTGTTATCCAGTCCATTTTGAAATTTGACTAGTTTCTCATTTGATCTCTGTCATTTCTATTTCATTAGATCCCGTAGAAATCCCCCTAGAAAAAGTTTATTCGTTTTGATAATTTGACCCGTATTTTCGACCATATTTCTGTCTTTGAATATTAATTAGACATTGTCGGAAAATCGCGTGGTAATAAACATTTCATTGGCTAGTCGATTTCCCTCCATCTGACGTCATACTAGTTCCTGTCGACTGGCATGCTCTCATTGGGTTAGCGTGTTTCCTGTGCAGACGTCACACACAGACCCCTCATTAATATTCATTGATTTACTTGTTGAATATTTAACAGCTTCGAGTCATCTGAATATTGAATATTAACAGCGTGACGTACTTACCTGTGTATTCTGCTTAAATGTATATGACCTTTGACACTTTACAGACCATTTACCTGTAGCGTAATAGTAGAGTAAATAGCTTATAGAAATGTATTGTGTATTTCTTTTTCCATGTCCAGGTATTTTTTTTTCTTTTCATCACGTCTTTTGATTGCTATGATAAAATTAATTAGCTTGAAGAAAATTGAACTTATGATACACGAATCCGTGTCGCAAATATTTCTTTGAATAGACATCTTATTCGTGCACGACTGTCAAATTAAATATCCTGTGTTGTCAGAAACACTTATTTGACTGGAAATGCAATGTTAATGAAATATTGTTGGTAAAAAAAAAAAAAATAAAGAGTAATATATTGCTTCAGGGTATGCTGAAGATATCTTTTGAAACTTAGAATGTTCCAGTTACACAGATAATTTAGCCCCAATATTTTGATAACATAGCTCCTGTTTGAGCTGCTCTAGTCTACTTAATCCATTTAATAATAATATTAATAATAATTAGTAATGATTATGTAAAAGAGCCTCATGAGCTGCAGGTAACTGATGTTGTTCGAGATAACCGACGTCATTCACAGATGATATGTTCCAGATATGATGTGCAGACTCCAGGTATAAATTTTCTCATTTGGTGTATCATGCTTTCAGGTGCTCCAGATCACATAGTAATTTTGTATTTTTTTACTAAGGCTCCAGATAATTTAATCACGGTTTTGCATCAGAAAGTCCGCGTGCAAAGCATGGTACAATTCTCAAACAGTTTGCACCGTTTTGTCATCCTAAACGCAGGGCTACTTTGATTTTATAAATGTCTACACGGGCTTTCGTTACCACCTTCATATGATTTGTTACCTAGCCAACTTTAATTTCTTACGGTGCATTTGATCTGTTGCACGACCAAAAAACGTTTATCATTTCAATTATTTCTGGAAGTTCATGATTTTTTTTACCAAAAACGTTTACTTAGTGACTGGAAGATATATATTAATTACTTATCAGCAAATAAATCGGTTTCAGGGCAGAACTATTTTTTCATTGAAAGCTGACGCGTTATTATTGCTGTTCAGTATATTTTACAAATGGTTATATTTTATTCAACTTAGGACTAACGCCCATTTTCAACGTCTCAATCAATATAAAGGTACCGTAAGTTTCGAAAAATGAGTTGCACCTTGAACGTACTCTTTAACCATTTAGGGAATAGCAATAATCACTGCGCTAAGTTTATTGCTATAAATGAATTTAAATTGCTGTAAGATCGTGTTACGTTAAAATTGAAAAATGAATGTCGAGTATTACTCTAAGTACTTTAATATCATCAAACGGTCATTCAACCTTAACAGAATTACATTCACGATTTTCCACCAGGAGTTCATTTTTTTCTTCAACGGCTATTCATCAAGCGGTTTTCAGATATAATTTAAAAAAAACCTTTTAAACGAGGTCAGCGCTTCTATAGAAAATAAAATCAAAGTACATAGTACAGTCGTTTCATTCAGCTATGTAATTTTGAGACTTCAAAGTTTATGACACAATACTATGTAACCGGAGAAAAACATTGAAATTTCCCGAATGTTTTAGATACAGGATATGTCATGGTATTTTTTTTAAGTTTTACGGATCTTTAACAAATCCTGAAATGAAACGCCTTTACAGATGAACAACTTTTGTTAATTCTTGACTAGAATGGTTAACAGTTACTTACATCATGAAATTGACATTCATCTCAATAAAAAGCATTCTAAATCGCTCGTTAAGCGTTCCATTTGATTGGTTCTAGAAGAAATAGGAAGCTACTTATAGAGCTTGTTTGCATATTTTATTAAATGGGGGGGGGGTGTTAATAAATTTCGCTAATTTTCATCCTGAACAAAATGCGCGATATTGGATTACGTCCCATTAAGTTCACTCAAACGTCGCTCCACACACTCACTGAATTTCATTTAAAAATCATTCGAAAGTCATTCACCTAGTCAATTTCACGATGATGTTAACTGTTATCAACTTTTGTGCATTCTTGACTTGATTGATTTAAGCTTGTCTCAAAGAACTCCGATTTATTCATTCCAAGTTTTGATGACGTCCTTCTGAGTTTTGATGACGTCCTTCCTAGTTTCGATGACGTCCATCCGAGGTTTGATGACGTCCTTCCATGGTTCGATCACGTCCTTCCTAGTTTCAATGACGTCCTTCCCAGGTTCGATGACGTCCTTCCTCGTTTCGATGTCGTCCTTCCTAGGTTTGATGACGTCCTTCCCAGTTTCGATGACGTCCTGATAACGTCATTTTTATTGTTATTTAATACATGTGTAAGACAAGGATATATAAAGGTTATAAAACTTTTCTCGTTCTCATTTCAAAATTTTCTCAAACTTTAACTTGACATTAAAGCCGTCATTCTTATTCAATACTCATTTTAATGTATTGATATAAAAGATAATATTAATAAGTTGTTATAAAACCATCATCCTAGTGAAACCTTTAAAATCCTTTAATATCAGATCAAACCTTTAAAACCTTTACATTTCCCAAGAAAACCTTTTCAAACGCCAAAATAGCCTGTAATTCTCACTCAAAACCTTTATATTTGCATTGACTGGCTGCCGTGCTAGCTTAAAGCAAGCAATAGCTCTTGTTCTGCATTTTCCTTTGTCTTATATGTAGTTTAACAATGCCGATTTTGTTTCTTTCATCTGGAGTTTTTCAGAATGCATAACTCAAACAGTATAAAACATCAAAAATGACTTTGGTATGACTGAGGGTTTGATAAAGAAATGAGAACTCCGACGAAAATAGCTTTTATTTACCCCTTTTTCATATTTTACACTAAAAGCCCTTTATTTCATACGTTGGAGCCTTTATAAAAAACATTTACTTTTGTTTTGGCCTGCTAGGAGGCCTGTATAAATAACAACTTATCAATATTATTTTTTATTTTCATACATTTATTTAAATTTGAAATTTTAGAAAATTCTCAGTTGAGCCTGAGAAAAATTTTATAACCTCGGGCCCTGATATCTTTTCGCAATAGAAAATGGGTTGTTTATATGAGAAAAGCAAGATGGTTGTTGGATATAGAAAACTAGAGAAACTTAATGAGAAAAGCGTAAAATACGTATCGGATCGTATTAAGTTAATTAAAAAAAAAAAAAAAAAAAAAAACACGCGACAAGCACGTGACGAGTTACGTCTAACCGCTCATAAAATATTTACACGATTCTAAATACCACAATAACAATGGGGATAGTCAAAGCACTGGTGAAATACAGAAATGTGGTTTTCACACACCTGTCTTAGGATCAAAGAACCTTCTCCTTCAAATCTAGATCGCCGAAAAAATTGAAAATATCGAGGCATACGTCATCGCCGCCACTCATTAGGTTTTGAATAATTGACAAGCTTTTGGTATAGGTTAGCGTATTTGGGTGTTCTATGCATTTCATAAATGATTATTGTAACCATCGTTTTGTTATCAAATTACATGTATGTACAAAAACATCCATAGACAGCCGGATAACATTTAAGAAAAACTCTTCATCGAGCTTATTGACCAAAGAACTACCAAAAGTCGAATTACCCAAAACGACATAAGTATTTCACTTACCGTCCGAGGCACATTCCAGTTAACGGAAAAGTCTGAGAGTCGCTTTAAATGCATTCTCTGTCATAGCGCAGCTGGTAGACTGTCAATCTTGAGGTCCCGGGTTCAAGCCCCGACGGCGGTAAACATCCTTTCCGACTATTTGTCTACCACCAATGGGTTGATAATCGTAGACCTATGTGGGATAGGAGCTGGAGGCTAGGAAAGGATGTGATGGTAGTACTGGTGTAAGAAAGACCAGGCATCCATTGTTAGGTGCTCCAGCCGCCACGATATGACTGAAATAATGTTGAAAGCGGCGTAAAACCCCATTCAAACAAACAAACAAATCGAATGCACTCACAATGGAGTCTAAAGGATTTTGTTGCAATGTTTTTACCATATACAGAATTATTTAGCGTAACTGGAAACATATATGTTCCCCGGCGAAACCGTCTTGTTGGTAACTATACAAGTACGATATGATGTGCTGATATGTCTTCCCGTACGTCGAAAATGTCTATTTCTACTTCAAAATACATTACTAAGGTAGGGTCTTGTGCGAATACGTCTGTGAGATTGTCATATCATAAGATCGACACAAATTAGTTTGCCTTTCATTCATTTTAGTGGAATCTTTGTTCTTTGTCAGCTTCAAATTGTTTGCTCTTTTTAGCTCTAAGAATAAGCGAACGTTACTATGCAGAGAATAAACTAGTGTCACAGTCAATTGATATAAAGATTCTGATAAATCTTTAGGCCTTGGTGTTTATGGATAGAATCCTCCATGATGTCGTCTAGATCATAGATTAGTTTTTCTCGAAAAAAAAAAAAGCTTAAGCGAGCATTGGGGATATTAATGCCTTTTCTTTAATGTCTTTGAGACATAACGGTAGATTATCATTGGTGAACTCAACGCCATACCTGTGGTATTACTGAAAAACTATACCCTGCTTTCGTTCAGTTTGCCTTTTTAACGTTATCAATGCTTAGCAAAATAAACAAATGGCACTTTAAAAATGACGCAAATTTACATGTTTCTCTTACGATTTGCGCTTCAGAAATAGGGCATTCGTTTGCTTTGTTTGATCGACAGATCTTTTATTTGGCTGTGTCAGTCACTCAATGAAATATGAATTGGTCTCGCAAAGGAACTAACTATTATTCTCAATTGCTATTATACATGTATAAAAAAGATGTCCCGTTTGAGTCCCTGAACATAATCTTTATTAGCAAAGTTAAAAAGATCGCCAAATATTGCTTTAAAACATGTCAATTTATGTAAGGTTAGGATCAGCTTGCCTCAGGGATAATGGTTTAGAGAAATCTTGAATATCAGACATTTATTTTGGATCTCAAGTCTTGTTAATTTATAACGAAATAATTAAGAAAATGCAAGTTTTACTCGTTTGTAAAATGTCTATTTGATGAATTACGTGATCAAGCTACTTTTAGATTACAAAAAGGGGATTGGCTTTAATTAATTTCAATTACCTTCCATTTGTTTTTACTTTGTCGTCAATTCATTTGATATTAATGATCGCATGCTTCCTATAAATAACGTATGTATCACATTCCTTTGAAACATGGAAAAAAGACCATGTAATTCTTTATTATTGTGGTTTTGTCAGTGAAATTAAATATCTGTATGGATCTTTACATACATAAGATCTGACCAAAACTTGGTTCAACTACATGTATTTCATTTAGTCTTACAGCCGAATTCGATGAAACATGTAAGTCAAAACACAATTTGTCTAAGGACATACATTAGATATCCAAAATAGTTCACAATGGTTCGGTGTTTCGGCTTTAAACCTTTTTCCGCCATTAAATTCAAATGTATATGTTTTTATAGCATGCAATACAGCTAATACGTAGGCCTACTATTTTTTTTCGTACAGGTATGACATTTTCAGACAATCAGAATACACATTTCTTGATTAATACAACATTGTTTATCATTTACAGAAATATTAAATTAATTTTAATGTTTCTAATGAAAATGGAGGACAATGATTTTGAATATGTGAACGTTTTAAATATATTTAAGCTTATAAGTAAAGGATTTATCAATAGATTCATGAAGAATTTTATTGAAATAATGTGGAGCTGAGCCTACGGAATAGCTGTATACTCAAAACTGTTTCCATGTTATGATGTTTTTTTTTTTTTAAAAATCTGGATTGCTAAGTAATAATCAACTAAGTGATCTCAAAAATCCAGAAAAAGCTACAAAGAAAGCATTGCTTTACTTCTTCGACGTTTGAAATGTGTGTTCAGGATAAAGACGTACACGAAACGTTTTGCAAATGATACCTCGCTTTGCACGTGTACTCCGTGCAAAGCGGGATATCATTTCAAAACGTTCTCAAACGTTTTGCATCTTGATGCCAGGGAGAATTTTACTTATGTTTATTTCGTAGAATTAATTGTCACCATATGCATTTTTTGTCGAGATTTTTTCGATCATGTAGATTACAACTCTTTTTAAGCGTCTAGTACGCCCCCTTTATTACTTGTTTACGTGTTCGATTTTAGAATAACTTGTGGTTTTATTTGTGCATTAGTTTAATTCACAGTCATGTTTTTTTCATATTGTAGCATGTGTTCGAATCCGTGCAGTCTTCATTTTTTTATTGCAAAAACAATAACAGCAACAACAACATTAAGAACCGCCCCCAAGTTGTGCAAATGCTTTATAAGAAATATACACACTGTAAAAATCATCGCAACATCTAGATAATATGAGGTGAGAAAGATGAGAGAAAGTGATCAGTTTGAAATACCACATCGCGAAATTGAAGCAGTCGTTGTTAATTTTGTAAGAATGAGTGTTTCGTCTATTTTGACTATGGTGAAGATTCGTCAGGACACACGGAAAAAAAGGACCACAGGACATATCCCTTAAGAATTTCACTTACTGCAATCTTGTTACCCTAGTCCACATTTATAATCAAAATCTCTTAGATCTTTCACAATATGATATTATATGGGTATAAAGACCTCGCAATTTAAAATTAGATAACTTACTGGGAAACACGGAAAAGTGGGCATTTATGAAACATTAAAATCATTACTATCCTTAGTGTAATCTAAGTTATAATATGACCTTCGTCGCGGGAGTGAAATAACCCCGCTGAATATTTTTGATATTTACACGGGTGTTATTACACTAGTGGAATAACTATGCAAATGAGCTAAAAACGAATATCAACGTTATATTTTTGTTAGGAAAATGACGTCATAATGGATCTGCTGACGTCATTTTTCAAACGGCGTTATATGTTTCGCCGAATAACATGGGTCGATAAATACCGTAATTTTATCGTTTTATCACCAAATTTCGGGTCATATTATAAATAGAATATCAAATTTGTGCTCATCAAATACCGAATTTATTAAACTCGTCATCTATGAACAGATGAAAACTCGGCACAGCCTCGTTTTTATCTGTTTATAGATGACTCGTTTAATAGATTCGGTATTCAATGACCACTCATTCAATATCCTCTATTTATGTGATCAAGTCCAAAAGTACCAGATTATCGTGAAACTTCACAAGATGATTGTAGGGACATAAGGATCAATGCTTCTGAAAATCGGGCCGCTCCTTTTGAAGATACGGGAAAATGATCAGCATAGAATTTAATTTGGTGTAATCTTGTTTACGCGATTACGCCCAATTGTAGAGTCGTAAGGATTGGGATAAGGGGACTATCTGTCAGAAAAACACGGTAAAAGGGGCCCTATGAAATTTCACCTTATACATACTTCTTTTTGATTGCCTCGGTGGCCTAGTGGTAAATGCACTCGACCCGTGACCTGAAGGTCCGTGATGTGAGTCCCACTGTCGCAGGGGGGTGTTTATGGGCAAATCACTTAATAGTCAGCTCAGTTCACCTAGCTGTAAAATTGGATAGCAGTGGGTTAAAACCACTGCCTCTCTCTCAGGGACATGAAAACATCAGGATAGGGTGTTCGAGAGCGGAATCTATAAGCTTAAGCTTTCGTCGCAATCGAACTAAAATAAATTAGTATAAACTAAAATTACTTCTTTTTGTGATTAAGTTTTAAAATATTAACTGATCCTCTTGAGACTTTCACGTGATGATTGTGGGGGCATAACGATGGTTGCCTTTGAAAATTGGGACAATGCGTTAGAAAACTAGGGAAAAATTGGCATTACGGAATTTTAGTCGGTGCAATCCTGTTTACAAATCATAGTTATTAATAGATTCGCTTGAAACTTTCACGGGATTTTTGTTGGGTAATAGGGATCATACTTTTGAAAATGTGGGCAATCCAAAAGACAACACAAGGGGAAGGGGCTTGTTGAAATTCACTTATGCAATCTTGTTGTAGCTTTGAAGTCAACAATTATTTTTGAATTCTCTTGCAACTAAAACAATCAAGTTCCTGAAATATCAGATAAGTTCTAAGAAAAAAGTAATAGTCAGCAGAGCGTCTCAGGACCTCATGGGCCTCTTGTTTCATATAAACAGTCGGCACAGAAAAACTGAATATTATCATTTGTCGTCCAGTTTTGTTTGAATACAAAAATCCAAATTACGTTGGATGTACTTGTAGATAACAGCTAGATACATACCAGTTTGATTTGGGGGTGTTTTGTGCGTTGTGAGTATTGTAGCGTCATTTACTTTTTTTAATATAACTTACATTAATTTTTCATAGGCGGTATAAAAACACAGTCTTTTACACATGAATAATTTACTAGGTATACTTTACTTAATGACTGAACAATAAGCCTTCTTGATAAAATAAGTCATTTGGTAAATTCCCAAGCTCTTTAACGATTCCCTTGTTTCGATATTTTACCGAGCTTTATCAACTTTCCATTTGTTTGTCTAGTAGTTAGTAAGGAGATCAAAAGAAAATGACCTGAATATATGTCGAATATTTTTGTGAAACCTTTTTGTAAAATACTCAAGTACAATATTGAAGGAACACATTCTTTTAATTTCAAAGCAAAGCAACGATGCGTTTGGGATGAAAGCAATCGCTAAACGTTTAGGAAATGATACCCCCACTTTGCACATGTACATACGTGCAAAGTAAGGCATCATTTCAAAACGCAAAAGTGCGTGCATCCTGAGCCCATGGCTGGTAATGTAGGATTACGTCGTCATTTGGCGAATAAAAAAGTTTGGTGCCAGTTACAACATTCGGAACATCACTCGGCCATTTCCGTAAACTGCAACATTCCTCGGATATATGTAAGGCGGATGGGTATGTAACAAAATCGTGCATTTTGTAAGGCGGAAACAGTGTAAGAAAAATTAGCGCTGTAGATTGAATCATTCTCAAAAATTAAGATTGTCAGCCGTTTTATAAGAATCTAAAGATATTTATATAAGGATATGATGGTTTCACGTCAGTGGCCTAAACGAGTAGCGTTGACGACGTCGAATGTTTTCACTCAAAATTTCGAGGGCTAACGCCATTTTATCTTACGTCATCGAGCTTTTCTAAGGGTTTCCCGTAATTTTTCAAAATAGTCCGTCTATGTAGGCCTACATCCAAGGTTGATCGTGAGATTGGCCGAGTGGTGTTCCGAATGCCAGTTACAAAATACAAGGTTCAGTGGCCTTTCGCAGATGTAAAGTATGTTTCTTGTACTACACATTGAAGAACTGAGAGCGTATTTTTTAAAAAGAGGTGGAAGGGGGGGGGGGGGGGAACGTATTATTATTTATTTTCATTTCTTTGTATTTTATTTGGCTAGTCGGTTGCCGTCCGTGATATGCAGATAAAGATATATACTTATTTCTGATTAAACAGAATGGATTTGATAAACTTTAGATATGATTCGCTAAAATTTAAAAATATCGATTTTCTTATCTTTCTTTTTCACTCGTTTAAGTAAGATTTCAAAGTCATTTTCTTAGATCTATAAAAGCTAGTGTAACTTTCTAGGCGATTAACGGAGACAATTTCTATAATTCTTATTCTTTTTCCCTCGAATTGATATCGTTACTCGAGGGATGTTTGACCTTCGATCAGGCAGCCTCTGAATTAAGGTAGTGGGTCCGTAATAGTTCCGCAGCGTCTCTAGAGTAATGAACTTTAACAGTGTTAACCAAGATTTCCTAATGATTTTCATTAGGAAACCTCGGTTAACTTTGTGAAAGAACAAGTGGTCCAAAATGTTGCGGAACTACTACGGTCCCACCACCTTAACCGCCCTAAAGTCTTGCATTAGAATATTAGCTCGACTATTCGTCGAATATTGGGGCTATTCCGGTCACCCGGGCGTCGGCGTAATGCTTTGGTTAAAATTTATTTTTGCGAAAGTGTCAAATCCCTGTTTCTACTATAGCTATTGCTAGGAACTGAATATGCTTCTGTGACCATAATATCGCCCTCTCGACAAAGATACTTTGCTCTCATATTCAATTTGATGGAATTTTAACCCTTTTCGGGCTCAGAAATCTTCAGTTTTTACGTGAAACTCCTGTAAATCTGTGATATATCTTGTTCCACAGAAACTTTTGCTTAGAAATTTCGCCCAAGCTTTTGTGACCATGATATCAGAATTTTGGAGGGAAAAAAAAAACTCTGATATTGAATTTAGTGAATATTAACCCTTAACCCTTTTTGGACAAAGAAATCTTTTTTAAGTTTTTTTTATGTGCGAATTATGTGTATCTAAGATATCTCAGTCTCTATTAAATTTTTTGCTTCGAAACTTTGCACATTCTTCTGTGACCATAATATCAGAACTTATTCAAAGATTCAATAATCTGATATTGAATTTAGTGAATGTTTAACCCTTTGTTTAGTTTTTATTTGCGACTGGTGTGTATCACTTAAATTTCTGTTTCTACTAAAGCATTTGCTTGGAAATTCTGCACATACCTCTATGACCGTCATATCATTTTCATGACAAAGATATATCACACTGATTTTCAATTAATGAAATTTGTTTTTGTCGACAGTGATTTGCTGTTTCTATCAAGCATAGAATAGTCGAGCCGCGCTGTCCTCCGACAGCTTTTGTTTAAAATGTGTTTACCAGTTGATCTCTACTGAGACCAATTTGCTTTTTGTGACCCGTCACGCGAAAAGGGATATTCTGGGAACTCCGTAAAATTACATCTCGAAAAAGAGAATTGTATCAGCAGAGGTTAACCGATGGTCACATATAAAAAACTATTCTACAAGGTTGTAGACTGATAATTCTAGATTAGGAAAAAAATAGGAAAATGCGAAAAGTTTCGATCCTAGTCAGCCTGCGCAACCCGCGGAGTCTGGCTATGATCGGCACTTTACGCACTACCGAGATAGTCCCTTAAATTTTACGGGGTCCCCAAATGGATCTTTTTCGCGTGACGGATTATGTTTGTAAGGCATTGCGTACAAATAAGCCATTGCAGACAGAGTGGGCTTGTTTGTCTGTCGTTTATGAATGAAGTCACCTGAGAATCTATAGGCATGTACTTTGGTATATTTTTATTTATTGCTTTGAAATGAAATATCATCTTAGAAAAGCTCGTAATAAAAAATCGTAATTTTACGGATTTTCGTACTATGTGTTACAATAAGAAACTTTCATGTTCTCGTTTATGGTTTAATATTAAAGCCTTTGACTTTTTACAGTAGATATTTCTATTTTAAGCAGCGTACAAAACATTCTGATGCTAAAAATTCGTTTTTATTTAATAAATTGATTTCCCTCCTAATTCATAGTAAAAAGGCGAGTCTTTCGAATCAAATGTAGTTTTTACGTTAACCAAACAACACGAGGCTTTTCCGGAAATATCAGACGGTCATGCGGTAAATAAGTTGCTTAAATTTATACAGTAAAACTTGTGTTTAGGGGATCACCAAAAAAGTAGTCGCTTATTGAAATGGTCTCTAAATACATTCATGTTAAATAAGACGGGCCCTTTGATAGCATATACAGATTTTCGCATAATTTTTACTGAATTCTATGATGTTCGAACCCATTGGTGTCGTCTTATCAATTCAATTTTACTTCAATAGTTTATTTCTCTGACTTGAACTTAAATGTTCCTCGTCAATTCTCATTACAACAACTTATTACAAACAATAAAAAACGTATCAAAATATTGGATCTTCTACTTTTTGCATAGCTGATTTGTCAAGAGCGGAAGATGCCTTCATCGAGACGATTCTAATACATTTATAGGCTTCAATCATAAACAATCTTCCATTTAAGAATTCCACTTTTTCAGAGATTTCACTTATAGTGAATAGTGATACTTTTTTGTGATCCTCGCTTATTAAAAGGGGTGGCTTAAGGTTCATGTAAAGTGTTTGAGACCCAATTTTAAGGGCGCTTCATGTGCCAAGAAAAAGCAGTATATCCAGGTATATTAAATATCAAAATGAAGCTATTTTTTTAGCACAAGCAGTTGAGCAACACAAGACCGCCATAGCTATAGCAGTAAAGCCAAAAAATTGTGGAAAGGGGGTCATTTTGTACAGTACAAGCAACTGCATGACGGTTTGATAAAATTGGCTCATATTTTAAGAAAATTCAGTCTTAAGTACTACCCAGGTACTACTACAACCTTAGATATAAAACTCAGTCTCAAAATGCCTTTTTGAAACAATCAATTTCCATTTATTTTGCCAACATACTTGCCTAACCGGTTTGGTCTGTTTTCAAAATAAATGTTGGGTATGGTGCAGCAGCATACCATAATATTTTGAAATATTTTCTGCAATTTATTTCAAATTATAGTTTGTGAATTCAATGATCTATAATAAATTACTTTATATTTATCATTCAGTGAAATAGAAATTGATATATTGCTAAACAACCAAGGTATTAACTATTAATGTCCATTTATGTTGTGATAACACACCATGCCTTACAATGATCTACACGTTAGAATGATATATATGACATATGTGTTTATAAAATAAGTCAAAATAAATTGCTTGCATAACTACGTTTTGGGCTCGAGTTTTGTACCAACGTTTGTTGTAGCTTGTCCTCTACAAAATGACCCTTTTCCACAATGTTTTGGCTATGCCGCTATAGCTATGGCACTCATATGTTGCTTGAATGCTAATGCTTATGAATAGCTTCATTTTAATATATGAAATACCTGGACATACTGCTTTTTCTTGGCAAATGAAGTGTTTTAATATTGGGCCTCAAACACTTTACATGAAACTTAATAAAAGTGGTCGCTCGGTTAATAGCGACGATACATATCTCAAAGTGTTATCCGTTATACTTAACGTTACAGACACTGAACAAAACTTGTACACGGACTTTTTTGGCCAACTTTTTTCTGGTCCGAATCCTTCCCGAGTGAATACTGTTCCCACTGTCTACTATCAGAAAAGCTATTCTAGGCTATATCAATAGCCGATATTAGGCCTAGTCTAAAACTGGTAGCCCGCTCTCTGAGAGATACACAACTGAAGTGGGTAACAATACCCACTCGGGGCCAGGAATAAGTTGACCCCTTGAATGACTCTAAACGATTTCATGTATATCAACCACACGTTGAGTTCTCCTGCACGAAAGTCGGAACAAATCTGGGTATGTACAGTTTAATTCAAGCTGTAGATTCGACATTTATTCCCCACAGTTTATAATTATTTTCTTAAACGATATGACAAGTCAAATTTAACAATTCACGGTTTGAGGAGCGTGATGAGTTGCGTAACCTTTTAAATTAAAATGTGAAATTTGAGAAATTATTTAAATAATAGGATCGGTCAATTTGATACTTTGAAGCGTCATAATTAAGATTAGCACGGTGGGGGTAAATTCGTCAGTGCAGGTTTACTCGTAATATTTATTCTTCCCGTGGATTAGTTCAATTTAGAAATTAAACGAAAAATGAATAAGCTTTCAAAAAGAAGTACTACCATAAAATGGTATAATATGGGGCTAATTTTATTGAAGGCCCTACGACAAATTGCGTAACATCAACATAAAATCCCGTCCAAATCGAACGTCCGACGCTTGACATTTTACGGACAAGCTACTGAAATTCATTTGTTATCGTAAAGGTTAATACGCCGATGAAACATTACCCTAATAAAAGTAATTATTCTTATTGGATGTCATTTGATTTTATTTTCTCAGAAATATGATAAATTTTGTTAGGTTCGTGAAGCCGTTAACACCGCGTGTGGAAGTCAGTGTTCTGAAATTACATATAACATCTATTACTTATATGATTTTCAACGCTTTTCGCCAGTTATGAGTACAATGCATCTCACGCTTTGAGTGTGTTTTAAGCATTTTTTGAATCGAAAGTTAATAATTGTGACCCGTCACGCGAAAAGGGACCATCTGGGAACTCTAGAAAGTATTTTTTTTTTGAAAAAAAAAAAAAATGATTCTATTATAGGACAATCAGAGAAAAAATCTTTTACTGGAAGGTAGATTGATCATTCTAGATTCAGAAAATAATCACGATGCAAAAGGTTTCGACCCTAGTCAGTCTTCACAGTCCGCGCAGTCTGACTAGGGTCTACTCTTTACGCAATACCTAGATGGTCCCTTTTCGCGTGATGGGTCCCATAAATATATTTGTACGGGGTAGAAAGCCACTTTCATGATTATTGATGTTAAATCTCGGTGTCTGTTGCACCTCCCTTTGCCTTCTTGTCGATTATCGTAACAGAGAAACTACAGTTAACAACAACATGAAATTGACAATGTGAATGATTTTGGAACGATATTTGAATGAAGCTGAATGAGAGCGATGAGTGTGTTTTGAGTGAAATTAGAGGATAAACAAAATTAGCGATATTTTAATTAAATATCATACAAGCTCTATATATAGTTTTCTATTTCTTCAAGCACCAATAAGACGCTTATTATTTTTGTAAATAAAAATTAACCGACCATACATACATATATTAGTAGCACATGACATTAAAACATTCGCAAAGTAGATAGAAACCAAATAAGAATTAGTAAAACAGATAATATTAAATTAAGTAGTATGACAGTATTTCAGAAATTCAGAAGTTTATAAAAGTGTCAAGACTGCTAATCAGGGACTATTAAAGACTTCATGGTATGATAATGTTGCATAAAAAGGATAGAGATGTTAAATTACTTTAAAAGATAACTATGAGAGAGAATGGCTTAAGACAAGATATCACATAGCACATGTAGTGTGAAAATAAAATTATTTAGATTTACATATCACATACTCTGTAAGAGATAAAGAAAAATCCAATCAAGCACAAACATTAAAGGAGATATTGCATACATGTAAACATGAAGCATATCGAAAGCAACTAAAATGCAACTTAAAAGCATAGCAGACAAGCACAGATAAGCAGAAACAAGCAAGACATAAGTATCACCTGATCTGCAAGACTCACCAGGAACCACCACAGGCAATACTACTGAATTCTTTTACATTCCAAAATGATAACAGATTTTTAAACTGGTTGAAATTTGTCTCTTGTCTGAAGTCGTCCGACAGTCAGTTCCACAGAACCGGGGCTGCATATCGGAAGCTGTTCTTATCGAATGTTGTTGATTTCACTCTTCTTGATGTCATTGAAATCGCGATTTTTTAACTCTATAAGTGTTTAATGTAGATGTTGATCTTACCTTTTGAGGGATTTTGGAGCGTTTTTGAATGGTTTGGTCGAGTGTTTGAAATGAATGAATGGAGCGCCGGGTGAATGATTTAGAACTGTTTTGATCGAGATGAATTTCAATTTTACGATGAAACTAACGGTACAAACATTTTATCCGAGCTATTCTGCGTTATCAATATACTGGCAGGGCGGGGCTTAGCCGTGACGTAATTTGGCGATAGTACTTTCCAAAACTTTGGGTTCTTTATTGTTAACGCATACAAATAACTGTGGTTAACCCAAAGGATTCACGTGCTAAGAGAGAGTGAACGAATTTCATCGTTTGGTTACCAAAGCCTCGTACCTTCAGCTTGATTAAGCTTAAGTTACGAGGATTTGGTTACAAATTTACGATTTTAGGATTCTGGTTATTTTTGTCGACTCTGTAGAAGTAAGTTGCTTAAAATAAAGGCTGATTTACCTTAACCTTAAATGCAATGAACCGTTACTTAGGCCCTGCCCTGCCAGGGCATTAATTTTGGATTATATCAGGTTCTCGTTCCATTTTAATGCAATCTCATTAAAATCAGATCAATCATATTGCCTACCGCTACGTCCCTGCCAACGTAACGGAGAGATAGCGTAGTGGTTTCGTAGAGATGATTTTAATGAGAATGACTACCTAATAGTATGTTACGTCCATTGCTGGCTAAAAATTACCTTTGTCAAAACGAATGAAATTTGGCGCACCTGGAGGTCGAACTCGCGTAATTCACAGCCAAACGATTCAACCGACTGAGACAATCGGGCTCGGCATATCGAAAACTGAACAGCAAGCCTTCTAGTTGGTTTAAGGTATTGGGCCCGTAATAGTATTGCAATGTTTCAGGAGTTATAAACTTTAACAGTGTTAACAGAAGTTTCCTAATGATTTTCATTAGGAAACCTAGGTTAACATTGTTAAAGAACATGTGGTCCAAAATGTTGCGGAACTATTACGGTTCCACTACCTTAAGCAAAACTGTTTCAGTGCCCATGAATACAGAGTTGCACACTTATAACATGTATGTAGACAATTTTTTGTGATATTTTCAACAATTTCACATGTGCACGAATCACTAACATTGATCAGCCTTGACAACAACACAATGCAAAAAGAAAATTCTCTGACGCCTGCAGATCGCATGAAAATTAGTCAGAATGATTATCTTGATGAAATCTTGGACAAGTTTGAAATTGGATCAAGCGAGATCAAAAAGTAGGTCGCGGAGTTAAATCTTGTAGAAACATTCAGAGCACTCTAGAGGTCCCATTTAAGCCCAATCAACCGGAAAATTTATCAGAACGATTACTTTGATAACATTTTGGAGTAATCTTGGAAAGTCGGTCAACTTGGGTCAAAAACTAGGTCACCGGGTCAAATCTTACAAGAAGCCTTGTGAACATTCTATTGGCCAAATTTTGATCCCAAGTCTGGAAATTGGTCAGAATGATAATCTTGGGGAAATCTAGAAGTTTGAAATTGGGTCAATTAGGGTAAAAAACTAGGTCATGGAGGTCAAAATTTAGAAAGCCCCTGTGGACACTCCAGAGGCCACATTTTCAGCCCAGTAAACCTGAAAAGTGGTCATTATGATTATCTTGATGAAATCTTGGACTTCTTATTAGCCTATTTACATGTTAAAAATTTTAGATACATAACTCTTTATTGTAAAAATGTATTTTTACTGTGAATTTGTACTTGAACTATGTCAATACCTTTATTACGAATAAACTATATATATATCTTATGGACAATATTAAAGAAGAACGGCGAAGATTTTGATATTTTTTGACGTTTAATGATAAATCGTTAACGAGAGACCCAAAACCCAGCAAATCCAACATTTGAATAAAGCTGAAGTAACGATATTTTTGAAACCCCCTCATGGCACAGTTGATGACGCGTCACCCTTCTCTGGAGCACGGGTTCTATCCCCGATGACGGCACACATACTTTACGACATTTGTCTCCCCTTTCGAATGTTGTTTCCCATCTAGAGGGTGATAATTGTAGACCTGTGTCGGCAGATTAAGGTAGTGGACCCGTAATAGTTACGCAACGTTCTGGGCGTGAGGAACTTAAACAGTGTTATCCGAGGTTTCCTAGTGATTTTTTTTAGGAAGCCTCGGTTGGCATTGTGAAAGATCATGAGTTCCAAATTGTTGTGGAGCTATTACGGGTCTACTACCTTAAACCTTGAAACGGATGTCGTGGACGTACTGGGGAGGGAAAAAAGGAAAACCAATGTTAGGTGCTTAAGTCGCCGCGATATGACCTAAAAATTGTTAAAAGCGGTTACAATCCCCACCGAAACAAACACACAATTTTTAAGGCACCAACCGACGGTAGCTTTGGGGAGTAATTTTTATTGACTTAACAAAGGATATTGATTGAGTGCTCATGAAATACCAAACCATGGAGTCATCTATTAAATGTAAAAAAAATGGTAGTAAATGACCACGAATTTGTAATTATATTTAAAATTATTTATTTAGAATATTAAAAATGCTAAAAAAAAAATATTATCAGAAAGTTCACTATAAATCTTTTCTTGTTTCTTGTATGCGCCAAATTACCACAGCTTGCTCTTGTTGAAACTATTTTATCCTTGTGTATTCGGCAATTCTATGAATTTCTATATAAAACAGTATTTTTTTCTAAAAGTTATAATGAAACTAAATCGGAAACATTCCGGCCTAACTCATCTAATTTTCCAATAAACAGGGGCGTGTTATTTCAAGACCCATGGACTATGTGACCGAACCCCAATTATTGAAAATAGCTCTGTATTTTAGAACACATTTATGGTAATGTTGGTTGTATTTTACAAAGCGTCAACCATGTACGATTGCATAACAATGGCGGGTCCTTTCAATTAATCTTAATATCATCTTGAGGAACAATATCTCTTCAATGAAATATGCAAATCGGACAATCGCGGAATAATACCGCCGTATAACTTGGCCAGCTTGTCAATTAGGGGAGGGAAATCTGAAGTGACGTCAATATTTTTACAGACTTTTGCATCTTTATTGAATTTATCAGAGATGAAAGCGGCTTGCTATCGATGATAATTGAATAAAAAAAATTGCCAAACAATCCTGCGATACAAGAATTTATATGAAGAGAGTATTATTTAATTCATTGTTAAAAAAAGGACATCCGATAGTAAGCTATAAGTACATGTGTTTGATTTTAGCCTGTACGTGACATCTCAACTATTTAACGTGTGCTTGATGGAGACACATTGCAAGGGCGTAACTATTGTTAAGCACATTACACAAGTGCGTAATACAAAATTAATCCTCTGTCGTAAAATATCGTTGCTGAACGATCATAACATCATAACTTCAACCTTTTCAAGCTGAAGCTACGATGTTTCGAACAGTCACCAACGCTGAAATCATTAAAATTATTCCTGGGGCCCCTTTTTTGTCCTCCTACATATTTTCGGGCGGTCGCCAATTTTGTGCGTATGATATTTTAAAATCCTATATGATGTGTTTGGGATATTATCTATCTCTTTGGCAAAGCTGTGCCGAGTTATGCAAATTGTTGAAAATGTCGCACACATATTCGGTTTTTTTTCTCTCACATTTGCTCTGCTATTCTGAAATAAAGAA
This sequence comes from Fragum whitleyi, assembly GCA_948146395.1. Lineage (NCBI taxonomy): Eukaryota > Metazoa > Mollusca > Bivalvia > Cardiida > Cardiidae > Fragum > Fragum whitleyi. The sequence continues at coordinate 17,352,330 of OX411555.1, forward strand.
GGGAATTACGAGGTAGCAATGGTAAGGGCAACTGTGCTTTTGTCTAAGCACAATCTCCATTAGTCTGTTAGTGTTTGGCGAAATACAGCGAAGATCAAGGTCACATTTAAGGTTAAACAACGGAATCAATTAACTCTTTATAGATACGGATTGTTTTTTAACGTATAAATGAAAAAATGATGATGCTCCTATGCCACTTTTAAAGATCACTGTTACAAAACTGATAACTTTCACAATTGAGGATGAATTTCAAAATCATTTGGTAATATTGAATGCATTTCCACTGATTAGATGTGTATTTATGCGATTTTTTCCTGATGTAGTTGTACCCATGTTTAAGGTCACATCACGAAATTGACCATGTCTAGAATTTAAGTACTGGTATCGTATGGACTTTTTAACAAGGCGGGACGGAGCTTAAGAAACGAGGCCTCTGTTTCAGATATTGCTCAATTATTATAAAATTTTTATTCACTAGAAGTATAGATATAGATTAGTTGTCTATTGTTCGTTTGACATTTACATCGACTAAAATTTGGCCGATATTCACTGTAATCGATGGCTAGGCGGGAAACAGTTGTAACTTCCGATATGTTTATAGGTAAAGACAAATGTCCTGCGCCGAGTCATCGAAATGTGTCCCGTCATACAAAACCGGACGTTTTGGGAACTCTGTTAAACAAAAATTTGAATAACAGATTTGATTAAGAAAAGGTCACCCAGAGGTTGTACATTGAAATCAGTTTTACAGAAAGGTAGAATGAATATGATAGATTCAGAAAATCCGTCAGGTGCGAAAAATTTCGACCATAGACGACCTACGTAGTCTGATTGCGCAATCCCTGTTACGCACTAAACGCACAACCCAGATGGTCACTTTTCACCTGTCGGATAACAAATTGATTACGCCATCTTTTATTGTATTCACAATTTACGGAATACCACTGTCAATGGAACACTGTCGACTGCATTGTCAAAATATATGTAACCCGTCGGGCGAAAAGGGGTTATCTGGCTTGCGCGTAAACTGTCGAAACTTTCATTTTTAGCACGGCTGTTTCGGTGAAAACCCGAGGTATTATGATCACCTTGCGTCGTTGGCGTTGGTGTTGGCATGACAAGCCTTAACCTTTTATCTCTGCTGTTATTGAAGATATCTTCATGAAACTTGGCATGTGTGTTCACCATCACAAGAGTTATCTAGGCCATCAAGGTGGATAAACCTGGAAGCATGTTTTAAGAGTTATTCCCCCTTTTTACTTAGATTTTTTACATCATCCAGCACCGGCAGCCGAGCGTTGCACCCGTAGGCGATAGTCTTGACTTGTTTTAACTTGGCTGATCCTCTGAATCTAGAAAGATCCTTTTACGTCACACATACGTATAAAGACCGTAAGTTAGAAAAAAATCGTCTGACGTATCAGATTCCTCGCGCTATATAATACAAACCTTAGCGTTGGTTCGAACACTTGTGTCTTATCGCAAAACAATATCCTGTGAAGTTCATTTCTCGGAATAACAGCTTATGTCCGTAAAAAGGGTTAATAGACTAACGGCTTGAAGTGAAGGCGACCGCACTGAACCCAGATAAAAATTTTATTAGAGGTATTGAGTGTCTTTTTAATATGTTCTGTTGTATAATGCAATGTTTTGAGATGAGAAATAAATATGAATATAGAGACTTATGCGCTAATAATAAACAACAACAGCGCATGTGGATTTCTAAGTCAGGCTCTAGGCTGCTATGAAGAGGGCAAGAAATTCTTCGTCGAAAAGAAAAACACGGACGCATCCGTTTTAAATTTGCTTTCTCAAATGCACTGAATGAATGACATAAGTTCTAGGTGGTACCCATTCACGCGCTCTGGCATTTTGTAAAAGATCAAAAGACCTTAAGTATATTCTCCTCCAAAAGTTTCTGGGAAATACATTTTAAAGAAAATGGACACAATCCCAATATAAAATAGCCAACCTTGATGAGCGACCATGTCTATTAAGCGACCGTTTTTAAATCCCCTTCTTGTAATCAAAATAACCTTCAAAATTAAATATTAATCCCTCAAACATCGGTGTGAATAAATTCTTTGTTGTTACATGTAAAACTCATTAGAATAGTCTCAATGAGACGATTCTATCGAGTTTTAATAAATTAATGGCATATAGGATTACCGAGAAATTCGCAATAACATACATATTCAATCACAACTAAATTTCTTATTTGTAAACAAACCGCGTACTTAATACACATTTTAATGTACTTTTGATAGCCTTATATGACCTGAAAATAAGCATTTCCTGTACTTTTAGGTTTACAAGGAGTAATACCTCGATAATCATCGGTGTTTCATTTCTTCTGGTCGAAAGTATATTTTTTTAAAAGAAAAATAACAACAACAACAAACTAGAGGCGCTTGAGCGCCTGATTCGCTCCACAGGCCTGAATATCCTGATAATGAATATTAGAGGATGATAAAGCTGTTTAAATGAGAATTGAAGTGAATGAATGAGTGAATGTTTATTTCAAGTAGATAAGGGTCATATGCTGAAATATTTCTGCATAAAAAACTCATGAACAGTGAATAAATTGACCTCTACAAATATTTTTCATTGAATCACAATAATTTTGTGCAGTCTGATAATGGGTCACCCAAGAATCATTCTAGTGAAATTTTGTTAAAATCCAAATATAAGAATTTCAACACTAACAGAATGTCACTGCACAATATACTGGTACTTTGAATGCAAAATTTTGATTGTAGATCTTTCCACTTTTAGTTAAACACTACTAAAAGATGTTACTTAACAACAATTGTTTGTCATCAAAACAAAATTCTAACTAATGATAGTACGAAGTAAAATATTCAATCCAATATATCTATTTTTATTATGCCCAATGCTTTAGAGTGCAGTCAACTCAACTCTTTCTACCCCTCTCATAATGTCAGGAGGTCAGAACATCATTTTACACACTGTGCAGATTCACCCTTAGTTCAACTAAACTCACCAAATTCTGAGGGGGTATTCTCAGGCTACGTATTTCAACTAATGTTTCTATACATTTGAATTCCAATGAAGGTTTTGTTCCTTCTAATCTATAATCATTACACCTATAAATTGAATAAGTCTAGAAAAATTCATCATTGAGATGATACCAAAAGGGTGATCAAATATTCACTTTGTATGTTATAATACCCTCTACCAATAAAAAAAAATATGCTGTCCATCTAATCAAAATAAATTTTTTGCAGACTGATACAACTTCACAGAAATAAAATTTCCATGATATCTAATCCATCTGTTTAACCTTTCGGGATAGTTTGTTTTACCCTTTATTGGATATTCCACCATATAACCTATCTGAAGAAATGACCTCTGCCCATAAAAGACATAGTTTTGATCTGGTCACAATATTTTTTCATAGACTGATGAAGTATCACTAAAGAATCATTCTAGTAAAAGTTGGTTGAAATCCGTTGATTAGATTCTGAGAAAATGATTTTCAAAGTTTACACTATATAACATATAGGGAAATGACCTCCGCCCATAAAATATATATTTTTCATCCAATCACAATAATTTTTGCTAGACTCATAAAGGGTCACTCAAGTTTCATTCATGTAAAATTTGATTGATATCTATCTATCAGATTCTCAGAAAATGATTTTCAAAGTTTTCACTATATAACATATAGAGAAATGACCTCCGCCAATAAAATACACATTTTCCATCTGATCACAATATATTTTTATAGACTTGTTGATGGTCACTCAAGAATCATTCCATGGAAATTTGGTTGATATCCATTGGTTAGAATCTGAGAAAATGACTTTTAAATTTTTCACTATATAACATATATAGAAATGACCTCCGCCCATAAAATACATATTTTTCATCTATTCACAATAATTTTTTGTAGGCTGATAGAGGGCCACTCAAGGATAATTCATGTGAAGTTTGGTTTATATCCATCAATTAGTTTCTGAGAAAAGCCACCTATTACCATATATGGAAATTAGCCACGCCCACTACAGCCATGATTTTCAACCGATTAAAAATCTTTGAAGGAATCTAATAGAGGGTCACCCAAGGAACATTCCTGTGAAATTTGATTGGAATCCATCCAGTACTTTATGAGGAGAAGATTTTTAAAGTAAAAGTTTACGGACGGACGGACGGACGCACGCACGGACGCACAGACGACGGACACCCCACCATGACAATAGCCCGCTGGCCTTTCGGCCAGGAGCTAAAAACCCCGATCTCAATTTAGAATAAGATATTTTATCCAGCAGAGGTCAACAAAGGTGAAGATTTGAAAATTTTACTTACAAATTTAGAATACGCATTTTAAATTTAGGAGATTTTCGCGCAGACTGGACATCCATGGCCGATACGTTTCACATTACACTGGTCCCTGATCACGTGATGGGTCATAGTCGTATCGTAGATCGTATTACCTATCTTGAGTTCGGATATATCGAGGGTTTAATGCAAGACTGTACTAAGTGTATATACATTGTATATACACTTAGTACAGTCTTGCATTAAACCCTCGATACATGAAAAGATGGAAAAAGGAGTGTGAAAACTGCTGTTGACGCTCGTAAGATCACTGCCAACACCCACAGAAAAAGTAGTTTGTCTATATTTTTTAACATTTGATAATTTATTAATATGGTGTTTTACACCGCTTTCAATATTTATCTATTCATATTGCGGCGGTTGAAGCACCATTAAATAGATATATGGTAATTCTCTCAGTAGTACTACTATTATGTACATCCTTTCGGAACCCAGACTTTTTTCCTACATAGGTTTATGATTATCCTCCCTTTGGTGAAAGACCAATTTTGTAAAGAGTGTGTGCCGTCGCAAGGATTCAGATCTATTATTTCTACTTTGGCGTAAAGTTACTTTTGTAGTATGTAACATAATGTTCAAGATAAGAATAAAACAATTAACATTCTCATTTCTTTTAATAATAGTCAATAACAAATTCAAATAAAACAAGAAATCTTAAATCCCACGTACTGGTAATTTATATTTTGTGTAAACTAATATGTAATATGTACAGTTATATAGCCTTAAAGTAATCAAAATGTTATTGTTTCATCAAATAATTGTAACTACATCTTTTACAATATTCTTATCGCCCAATGATTAATCGTTGAAATATACTGTTTTATCTTTCTTTTGAGATGTTCAAAACCCACTTTTTACTTTTTTTTTCAAGAAAAATTTAATCAAACTAAAAGCTAGAAGAGAAATTGTCAAGAAAAAATAGCTTTTGATAAACAATTTGATGGCTCCGCATGAAACAGGTGTAACTGCCTATAGACATACATGAATTATGAATAGAAATTTCAATTTGAAAAATGGACTTATTCACCACAAAAATTCACTAAGAAATACCTTTGATAGAAAAGACATACGAGGGTTGTCCCAAGAATTCGAGAACTTTTGCGATAACTTTTTTTTGAAACGTCCGATGAAACTGAAAATTACCAGTAATGTGGACTAATCATTTTCCTTTATTCTGGTGTGACTACAGAGGGCTATTTTCAATACTCGCGAAGATATTAATTAAAACGTAACCCTAGTGAATGGGTGTCGGCGCACGCTATTAACGTCGTTTTCAAAAACGCGAAACGTCGTTTCAAAACTGAATCACTTCTTATCAAAGTAGCATTCATACCGGCCCTATATACTTGTTACAAAGAAAGAACCTATGTCAAAACATTTCTCAAAGTATGGTTGATATAGACTTTTGTTATGCATTCAATAAGATATTTGATTTTAAAACCATTTTCCTCAATCTTGTACGTGGATACGCACTATCGTATTTTTAACCCGACAATAGATGAGTAAAGTAAATGATGTTGTTTTTTGTTACAAATCGCTATATCTTTACACATTTCAAAATAGGAACTTTTATTGTTTTGTACGTACAGGAAATAAATATTTGGGTGTGGTTTGAATACCTTAGTATTACAGTACCACTACCTTAATCCATCGAGACAGACCTACCAAAGAAATCTGGAAAACCGCTCCTAAAACTCATTTGCTGCCGAGAGTGCATGCATATTTCTATAAAATCTCGATACCTATCGTTTATTGGCACGACTCATGATCAAGTCATATCAAACTATACACCGCTGATTTACTTAAATAAATTCGCAGTTTCTGTATCCACCAGCTGTTCTGATTGACGTCGCCTAAAAAGTCTGTTATTCATTTTTCGACGCTTCTCGCATTAGTTCTTCCTAACTTGATCTTTTTTCCCGACATTCTTTAAGTCAATTTCACCTTTTTTACCTCGTTTATCCGTAAGAAAAGAGTATGCGCCACAAATAGTTACGGCCATTCCTTATTTCGAATTCTTTTATGGTCTGTGTAAGGCGTATTTCGCGATTCAGACCTAATTATGAACGAATTTGTGCGCCGAGCGTTCCGTTGACGTCGCCATTTTCACGCTGTTTGACTTGCACTCGGACAAAACAAAACGTCATAACTGCGCACTGCTTAATGTCATTTGTATGAAAATACACATGCGTGAACTCAAGAATTATCTGCTTTCAGCAATGGTTGTTTTATTTCAAACTCAAAATGAATATTGTAAAAAATGACGTTCAAAATTCTATCATATAAGATTCGTAAGTAATGAATTTGACGTGCGCCGACCAACCCTACCGAGCGTGTCTTTTAAAGCTTTATTTCTCAACATGACCATATCAAAATCGTTAAACCTTTACCAATCTGTGGCAAATTAACGTGTGTTGTCAACTTAAGAGTTTTACTTAAATCGGACGCTGGATTTTTGAATAATCGAAAAAGTTCACGAATTTCTGGGACAACCCTCGTATGAATCTGTGTGTGATATTTCCAACAATTCCACATGTGTGAAAAGCAAAGTCTCTGGTCAGTCTGTGCATCAACACAGACTGACCAGAGACTTTGCTATGCCCTGTGTAGATAGATAGGGTCTTAACCCCTCTTGAGGATGACTATTCTTTTTGTACTATGTGACTGTTAAGGCTGCTCAAAGTTTGTGCCCTCGCACATGTCAAATTCTTTGAAATGTACCGCACAGGCTCATATATTCAAAGAACTAAAAGAATACCCTGTGAAAACAAGATGTCAAATTATAGATAGAGTTGCTTTTTTTTCACACTGCACTCAATAATCGTGCGAGAAACATAACTGCAAATTGGCCATAAGTTACGCTGTGGACAAAGTGGATGCCGCCCAGATGCCATAGGTGGTCACATAATATGTACCGTCTTTTGGCAGGTGTATGCAAAAGAGATGTAACAAAAGGTAATAGTTTTTGCACTACATTCCAAAGAGCAAAAGGAAGACAAACATTTAGACAATACAAGGACCCTGAGTAAAACTAGTGTAAGTGCTTATAATTATATAAGCAGTAACAATAGTTTTTTTTCTTATCCTCGAATAACAAAGCTGTGATAATACCTTAGGATTTTTTCGACACAATAACTCCCAGGCCATAGCAGTATCTTGGGTTTTCTCCAAAAAAGACAAACTAAAAACAAGATCATGAAAATAAGGAAAATGTTGTACCTAATTTCTGACCTGTAATTGAACTTAAAATACAAGTAACGTATTGTGATTTCAACAGTAATGTAGTACATCAACAGTAAGTGTGATTTATAAAAAATGTTATTTTTTCTAAACACGTGCCAAACTCCCACATGTTTAATTCTATATTCTTTTGTGGCCCAAAATTATCAACCTTTTTGTTGTTTCGATTGTAAAGTTACTTAAACTTATAATATGAATTCATATTACATTTTATGACATTGTAGCTAAAATTTACGAAATTGATTTTTTACCTTCATGCGCTCATTATCATAATTCAATAATAGCTTAAAGTCAAAGTAAGAAGCTTTAACCCTTTCCTGTTTTACAAAATTTTGGACCTGTCCAAATTCAAGGGTTTTGCAGACGAAAATTTGAAGTGGACTTAATTTGAAAAATAACCAGTCTGTAGGGTAGAAAATAGTGTGTAAAAAGAAGAAATTGCTTGTCAGAAGCAATTTCTTCTTTTTTCACAATGTTTTCTCAATCATAAAAAGCAGGGATTAAACTGCAAAGGGTTAAGTAAGAAGCTTTAAAGATGGTCTTCATTTTGCAAAAAAGTACAAAATGTATAAGGGAAATGCCATTGAAAAGTACTCTGCATGGCTCATTGAAGCATATCTTATATAGATGGCCAAGTGTCAAAATAGTTGCAACTTTCTGTAACTAAATATATAGTTACAACTGTTTTGCAATAATTCATAAATATGTTCTAAACTTGGGGCAATTACCGTTAGTTGTGCTTTGGTTTCTGAGTTTGGGGCTTGTCTCATAATTTTCAAGGTCACATGTTAAACTCCAACTAAATGCAAAGATAGGTAAGGCTCCATTCACTTTCTGCTAATATGGCCCATTACATAATAACAGAACTTAACAGAATAGTAACTTTAAGCTAGTAACTTTTTTCATGTGAAAGGTAACATAGGTTTACTGGTATATTATGTTTATTGTCACGTGCTATGTTCCCACTCAATTAAATCATGGGTGTGGCTCCATTCACTTTTTCTGGTAATATAACCAGTTACAAAATATGACACTGTCAAAGGAAAAAACAAGATAAAATATATAAATGTATCCACCCATGCTAACAAGGTATCAAAACTTTTCACAGTTATAAGATATTCTAAATAAAGGCGGCTGCTATGATATTTTACATAACATGTGACCATTCACGTGACCCATCACACAAAGTGGACACCTAAAGACTCTGTAAATATATAATACATACTTAGTGTTTTGTATGAAAAAAAAAAAAATCTAACAAGGTTGGGGGAATTGATAACTGTCTAGGCTCTGCCAAATCAATTATCTATTCCTACAACTGAGTAAGATATTTTTTCATACAATACACTAAGCTTGTAATATACTTATCTTATAACGTCTATTTGTCTTGTTTTCGCCGATGTACCTAACAGAATCACTAGTTTCTAAAAATAACCACATTATGTCATTGCTCTAAAAATATCCATGTGATATCATAAGGGGATGTTATCACATGGATGTTTGATTAGTTATAAGATAAAAGGTAATTATCATGCAATGGGGCCTATATTGACCTGATATCACCTGCCTGATAACACAAAATGATATCAGGCAGTCTATTTTTAGAAACTATTTCCATATTCATGATCTAAACCAGACCAACTTTCTTAGATTTCAATGATTTCATAAGATCTAAGCACTGAAAATGATTGCATTATGAATAGAATATTGTTAGTGTCTTAAAATATCAATGATATCTGGTCTTTGCTGTAAGTTATTTTCTACTTTGCCTCTTCATGAACAATTCTCCCTCGACCTGATAACACTGTTTTTTTAAGACATCGGCATATTATTCTTTATATATGGGGAAAAAATTCAGCTCAATTTCAGATCAACCCAAGGTCCCATATTTCAAAACAATTTTCATTGGAGGGTAGACTAATCATTTTAATCGGAAAATAAGACAAGTACAAAAATTATTGACACTAGTCAGTCTGCACAGTGAACACACCTTAATGAGGGTCAACACTTAGAGGACAACCAAGATCAGGGATTGACACTGACACCAGTCCCCGGGCCTGAGGATTTAAGAAGGACTGGTAAAAGCCACCATGTTGCAGGTCCTTAAGGCCAGTAGTTAATGGCCATATCATTCCCAATCTGTTACGTTTTGGGGGGGAAAAATGCATTTCAGATACCAATATTTTTTTCATTACCTATTGTAAACATTGTGGAAAAAGAAGAAATTGCTTGTCTCAAGCAATTTCTTCTGTTCCCACACTGTTATCCTTACAATTTACTCCTTGGAATACTCTAAAATTACATGTAATAAAGTTTTCACAGAAGACCCCTTCTTATCAGGCAGGACCTGTAAGATTTAAGGTTGATAGGTTCTTTCAGGCTGGTCTTAAAAAGAAGTTAGTGTCAAACCCTGAAGATGGTCCCTTTTCCCTAGATAGCTCAGATATATAAGATTTCAAAAATAGGTACAGCTACAAGCATAGCCGTGAAAAGCCACAACTGCATTGGATAAATGTGATATTATTTTAACTCTTGTCTTGCTGAACCAGGAATATTCCAGCTTTGGCAGGAGATAGAGACAAAGGTCAGCCTGCACATACTTATGTGCAGTCTGATCTAATGCTATATTACACTTTGTTCCTTTTAAAGCCAATATGGTTTAAAGAATTAAAATTTCAACAGAAAAACTGACTTTCATTTAGTGCATCCATTCCATTTAGAACTTTGATTAATCAAATTTTCCAAGTTTTTTTCTATATCTTGCTCAAACCAATCTCCAGAGTTATCTCCTTTGATAGCATTATTTACTCTATTGAAAGTTAACATGATGGCCAAATTTAAATACCTTCAGAAATTTGATTTTAATGTTTTTTATTGTGAAGTTGTACTTCAGTTTGACAATGGTCAATGTATGATGTTGCTATCATAGCGCAGTGATAGTGCGTCAGACCATATCCTTCAAAAGGTCCCGGGCTTGATTCCCGTCAGCAGCACTCATCCTTTTTGACTATTGGTCTTCCATCCTCTCAGGTTAGGCTATAACAGGGCTACACATAGAGGGAGTATTTTGCATTTCAAAGTAAATTATTTTGTTCACTCTTGCGCAAATCCTATTTTGTTGGTACTCATTGGAATCGTCTCATCAAGACAATTCCAATGGGAATCACCTCGTCAAGACAATTCCAATGAGTACCACAAAATAGGGTTTCAATGAGAAATAAAGATTTTCGACTGGCATAAACCCCTCTTTTCTGTGACTCTGGGCTTAACAGGATTTAGTAAGTTTGAAGTGCTTGTAGAATGTTGATCTGTTTTAGTGTGTATCACCCATGAAATGCATGTAATCTGAAAGTTAAAGTAAAATGATTATCAAACAATTAAAGCAAACAGTTGAAAAGTAGGAATTGGTATTATGTAGGCGTAGACTGTCTTAATGTGACTTTAGATTCAAGTAATCCAATTTAGTTTCAAGAATATGAAATAAAAGTTTAATTTTGACCTTGCTGATACGACACTCCTTAATTATCTTATTGTAAGCTACCTCCATACAAAGAAATTCTTTGTTACTTAAATGAGGAAGAGAGAAATAAAAAGGTTAAATGTTAAAAGTTTATATATTGAGTCCACAGGCTGATGGAAAGAAAGAAACAGACAGAAATACAGACACCCATAAAATAAGCCCCAAATCTGTTGATGCAGGGGAAGATAAAATATTTTTTCCTGATTAATGGTTAATTAACCCTTTGCTGTTTAATCCCTGCTTTTTAAGTGCCTGTGATTTTATGATTGACAAAACAATGTATAGAAAGAAGAAATTGCTTATAACAAGCAATTTCTTCTTTTTCCACACTATTTTCTACACTACTGAATGGTTATTTTTTAAATTAAATCCAGATTAAATTTTCGTCTGGAAAACCTTTGAATTTGGAAAGGTCCAAAATTTTGCAAAACAGGAAAGGGTTAAATTTTGCTTTGAATAGGAAAGGCCAGTGGCGCTAGTCTAACGTTCAATGACGGAAACAGTCCACACCAATTTAGAATTATTCTCTATATTGGTAATTTTTCATACATTTTATGAGAATTTCAGAAATAAACTTGTCTCTCAAAATTGTCGATTTGGTTTATATAATGTAACAAAACCTCAGCCAAAGACTATAAAATAAAGTAGGATAAAAGTAAAACTGCTTCTGAATGAAATTAGGCTAAAGTTTAACTTATTTTTAAATTAAATTACTTCTGGAATTTGAATTTGCCATGTTGTCAAGGAACACTTCACGCTCCTTTAGCTAAATAAGAAGTTTGACCCATGATAAATTGATGGCTCAGCACGAAACAGTTGTAACTCCCTATAAACAGATAGGGAGTTACAACTGTTTCGCGCTCAGCCATAGAAATGGCCTTTACTTTGTCTAATAACTCTGACATAAAACAATAGGTATGAATAGTGTACATTTATGGCTAAAATGAGCAATGCACCTTAGTGTTGAATTTCGAAAAAAAAAAGAATTAAATTATGGAGGTTAGCTTGGCTTTTTCCTACTATTAAACTTTTCATTAAACCTGCCCTGCGTTCAGGATGAAAACGTTAGCAAAGCACTTTCGAAATAATACCTCGCTTTGCACATTTGTGCATGTGTGAAGCGGTGTATCATCTCAAAGCGCTCACAAATGCTTTTACATCCTGAACTAAGGGCTGATTTTATAGAAAGGTCTCAATCAGTTATTTCAATTTTTGAAAAGAAAAAAAATGGGGTCACCACTTTTTTCTCACAACGGTATGAAAATAGGTAACAAGAACATTTCTCACAGCTGTATGAAAATAGGTACCAAAAACATTTAGTGCCCTTGAGTTCTTGTCTTGAGTTTCTTTGAAAAATACATACTTGACTTGAAGTTATCTTTTTTGGACAAATATATTTCTGAAAGCCATTGATTTATGTTTTGCTTAATAACAACAAACCATTCTTCTAAATTATTAAAAAAAAGAAATTGTATTTGTATGAGTCCATACAAAATATGATCATTGTACAAAAATTGTATAAGTCCATACAAAATATGATCATTGTACCGCAAAAATTTGTATAAGTCAGAAGAAAATATTAAGTTGGCAGGTTAAATTAAGATGGAAGGACATCTAGTGGTGAGTGCAAAATTGTTGTAAGTGTCTATGTTTACAGGTACTTAAGATGGTTTTGCTTTGCCCCCTGGAGATGATTAGAGTGAAAAAAAATGTCCTTATCCAACCATGTGGAGCATAAAATTTTTGTAGCTGATCAGATGTAAAGAATCTTGACTGACAAAACAAATATCAAACCATTACCTGATTAAGAAACTTTTGTTAAAAACACTTTGTTGGTTATTTCACACTAGAGTCTTCTTCATTCGGTCGTTTTCTTGAGGTAGAACTATCACATCTGTAATTACAAATATAATTGTGACAAGCAGAGAAAAGATAAGGGGGTGGGGAGATATTTGCATTTTATTTTCTAAATGAAAACTTATATTGCAGGCACTCATTGAAATAACCTCAGCAAGACAGATTCAATGATTATAAATTGAGAAGATGTTGTGCAAGTATTAAATAAATATTTGAATTTTCTCTCGGCAGAGCCTCGACAATCATCAATTACCCTAACCTCATTAGATATTTTTTTCATACAAAACACTAAGTATGAATTATCAATACATTGACGGGTAAACATAAATCAAAGTGCTGTCAGCACTGTAAATCGTACATCATTGAGAGGCTGGGATAGTGCAATAGTTCGCCAATCAAAAGGGCTCAAATTTGGACAATAAAAGTTGGTAAAATATTTGCCCAATTTGTGAGTTTTTTGTCTTAACACTTCATCTTTTCGAGGACATCGCCAGCTCATCCAACCTCGTGGGTCCGATTTTGAAAGTTTGCTGATTCGATAGCCCTCTGCTAGTCTAAATTATTTCTTAGCAGATTTTTTTACGTTGTTATAATGAGCACACGCCAAGCTAAAAGCTTGTCTGTTAATATTATTCCTCTCTCTAGAGTTTAAAAGCCTGTTTAGCAACAAAACAGTTTTCATTAAACTATTTACAATTTTGATTACCAACATGTTTGTTTTTCAAGCATTGGGTTTTCCCAAATACTATAAATGCATTTTCCCTCAAGAAACACCTGAAATCGGCAACTATGCTATTTATATCTTTGGTTTCTGACCAATCGATAAAATCTAGCAGCACTCTATGATTACTCATGAGTTATTCTAAAAATAGATCGCTCTTACTGCTATCCTATATCAGTTTATCGTATGTTTTTGTCGGTTTATTTGTTGTTGAATAATTTTTCTTCATACTCAAATTTGAATTTATTGTAAATAGAATTGGAGCGTGATGAGAGTGCTCATTGAAATCAAATATTTCAAAATTACAAAATTATTTCTATTTGTTAACACATAGTCAACAGTACTCATTCCACCAGTAGACTTCCCACGCTCCCTGTCAGAGTGCAGACGACCATTGACCAATGACAAACAACTTAATTGACATATTTCGAGCAGACGATGTCCATTGCATCTACCACGTGGTGTGAATTTACGCGTGGGTTTTGACCGAGTGATAATCATAACAGAATTTGATTGGTTGTCAGCCCTACAACTGGTAAATGACCGTTCGAGAAAAAAATCAGTGTAGTAATATTGTAAGTGCTACAAATTTATTTTACAGTTAACCTATTGTACGTTTCAACTCCTTTACTCAACCGAAAATCTTGTTATAAACACTGAAAATACTAACTGGTAATTACTGAAAGCGAAAATTACATCAAATTTTGTATTAGCATCTTCTCTATTTGTCGAAAAGTAAATAAGATAAAAACAAAGTTTGTAGATTGTGACTGAAAAGGCCGTTTCTTCGGTGTTTGAAAACACATTATTTGGTTTGAACACATTGCTCAGAAGATAATGGTAAAAATGTAGTGGGTCAAACAGACTGGATTTCTGGAAACCGGTATAAATCTCCGATTTAAAAAATAGACAATAGTTTTGTGCTTACCCCTTAATGTTGACTTTTTACCTTATTTTCTTCACATATTCACTACAGATTTGTTTAATTTGATTACTGTCAATCCTGTCCTAAGCAAGAACCTAGGGGACAATGAAAAAATGCTAGTTTAAGACAGGTGCTTGCTTAGTACAGGTTTTTCCCAATGCAATCGCTCTTTTTGGGAACTCATTGATGGCTTGCTTAATACAGGTTGCTTGCTGAATACAGGTGGCCACTAATACAGGTTTGACTGTATTCACTACAGACTCAGTCATTCAATACTCTACCTGTTCACTCACCAATTAATCACTTCTTACTCTGTTAATAAATTCACTAAAGTAACACTTACTCTGTAAATCCGGGTAGACTTCTTATTGACTCCTGTAACTGTTTCGTTTCCTGTACATATTTGTCCAACTCTGACATACTTGTTGGAGGAAGAATATTTGGAATATACTTGGAGAACAGATCTGGCTTCAATTTTGCATATTCTGAAAATAAAATGGTATGTGACATGATTCAAGAAGTTTTATCTTAAACTTGGAGCCTCTTAAAATAAACTCATAGGAATTGTGAAAAATATTTTCTCAGCTTTTTTTGTTAAAATTGTTTTTGATAATTTTTAAGTAATTGCCACTTGAGAACTTCTAAACCAGTGAAATTTTCAAAATGGTACACTTTACTATTTTGATACTTTATGCCTCTTTTTTGGTCACTTGGAGCCATCATTTTTGTGACATTTTAACCAATCTTGCTCATATTTTTCCCAAAATAACGAAGTACAAAACAGGCAGCATTGGCTAAGATCAGTCTGCACATCTGTGCAGGCTGTTCTTAGTCTATACAGTATGCCAAAGCTTTTTGTACAGCAGGAACAATTCATGATGAGGGTTAACATGTTATGACAAACATAGCAAGGGCAATTTTCATCCCTGTAAATGGAATACGATACTTCAGGGAAGGTATTAATTGGACATGCCTTTAAAAAACAAATAAGTTTTCTACCAATTTCATCTTATTGAAGCATTTTTGACCTGAATACTTGAATAGTACATTCAAATGATTGCAGATTACCTAGAATTATGCACCTGCAAATCTTAAAAATCTATCCTAGGAGCGTTCTTCAGGGTTTGAATGAATTCATTCTTCCTATACAAGATTTCTTAGATGCAACAAGAATGAAATTCAGTTTTTCACACAAAACATTCAACATTGAAAAGGTAATACAATAATGACAACGGCAATAATGGCAAGCCTTACTTATTTTCGAATTAAGACATCTAAAGGTTCTTCCTACTCTCACTACTGGCAAAAATATCCCCCTCCAAGGTCCCTGCATAGCAAGAGGCCTATGATTCAGGCCTGCAAAGTTGACTCTCTACTGATTGCTTGACAAGGCCTCTGCTATGTTAGGTCTAAACAGGTGATAATGACATGATGTGTTTAAGTATTAACACTTTCCTGTTTTTCAAAATTTAGGACCTGTCCAAATTCAAAGGTTTTGCAGACGAAAATTAAAAGTGGATTTAATTTGAACAATAACCATCCAGTAGGGTAGAAAATAGTGTGGAAAAAGAAGAAATTGCTTGTCAGAAGCAATTTCTTCTTTTTTCACAATGTTTTTTCAATCATAAAATCACAGGCACGTAAAAAGCAGGGATTAAACAGCAAAGGGTTAAGGGGGTTTGACTTCCCTTCAAAGCTAGTACTGTTAAATGTTAAAGGGCAGGGAAATTTTAACCTGAAATAAGACCCGATTTCCCTTCATACTGACACTTCGTCTTAATCCTTGTCATGCTGAACAAATTTTGTCAAAAAATTTGCATCAAAATCAAAGGGCAAAAAGCACTGGAAGTTCCAGCTATAGGTCATTTTTTACTTAAAAAACTAAATCTTTTGATAATTCTGGTTTGAAAGTGAGAAACAGGTGGTATTGACTAACCTCAGACTGCACATATGTAAAAGCAGGAATATTCCGGTACAGCCTGACAAGGGTTAAGATGATCATAACATTCTATGCATGTTTGGAAAAATCCAGTGTAAACTGTGGACTCTAGTAACCTGTACGAGAAAAGTTTTTGCAGACAGACTTAACAGGTTTTAGCCATCATTTGATCAGATCAAAATGGTAGTAAGATTAAATCTATTCTTAAAGAATGCAGAGCTGTAAACAGTTTGGACAAATCCAAGATGTGTTTGATATGATATTTTTCAATGGTGCGAAAAGAATTGTATGGTATAGGGTTAAATAGTTCTAGATTTCAGACAGCTTTTTTTCTTAGAAAACACCTTAGTTTTCAAACTATTGCAGACATATTCTTCTATTTCAAACAATCTTTTTCTAAGTCAAGAGTAAGAGAAAGACATGAAAAAAATCTGTTTTTCTTGAACCATTTGCTGGTTAATCCCTACTTTTTACGTGCCAGGCATTTTATGATTGAGAAAACATTGTGAAAAAAGAAGAAATTGCTTCTGACAAGCAATTTCTTATTTTTCCACACTATTTTCTACCCTACTGAATGGTTATTTTTCAAATTAAATGCACTTTAAATATTCTTCTGCAAAACCTTTGAATTTGGACAGGTCCAAATTTTGTAAAACAGGAAAGGGTTAATTGAAACACATCACTATTGCAAGTGCCTACACATTCAATGCAAAGACCCTTCAAATTTAATTACTATTAGGTTTATTTGCTAACCCAATCCCAAACATTCCCACTTTTTGATGTCTCAGAAGACAAAAGGTTCCCCATTAATTATTTAAAATTATGAAATTTCACCATTTTCCACAATGTTTCTTCCAAAAAAACCTATTTAACTAATTACAGGTATTAATGTCTTCAACTTTTTCAGAATAAGAATAGTCTATATTTTCTCTTCTAGTAATGGTTTAATATTTAGTACAGTTTTAAATCTGAAGCTTTTAAATCCTCTAAATTAATCATCCAACAAAGTGTGTTTGTTTAACGCTTTGCTGTTTAATCCCTGCTTTTTATGTGCCTGTGATTTTATGATTGAGAAAATATTGTGAAACAAGCTGCCAAATTGTCACAAGATACGCCCGTCACACTGCTTAGTATAAACTGGGGGTTTGAATAGAAATGAAGTTATTTTGAATGAATGTTTTTGCACCCATAAAGTTTCATGATCCTAGCTGTTATGCATTAGAGATATACTCCGGACAAGATTCTAGTATGAAAAACAATAAAGGGCAAAAACTCAAAAAATAGGCCAGGTAGAAATATGGTTCTTGTGCACTGCACTCCCCCTTGATGACATCTATACACCCATGAAGTTTCATGATCCTAGCTAATATACTTTTACAGATATACTCCGGACAAGATTCAAGTCTGAAAAACAACAAAGGGCAATAACTCAAAAAATAGGCCAGGTAGAGTTATGGTTCTTGTGCACTGCACTCCCCCTTGGTGAGATCTATACACCCATGAAGTTTCATGATCCTAGCTAATATACTTTTACAGATATACTCCGGACAAGATTCAAGTCTGAAAAACAACAAAGGGCAATAACTCAAAAAATAGGCCAGGTAGAGTTATGGTTCTTATGCACTGCACTCCCCCTAAGTGATATCTATACACCCATGTAGTTTCATGATCCTAGCTATTATACTTTAAGAGATTTACTCCGGACAAGATTCAAGTCTGAAAAACAACAAAGGGCAATAACTCAAAAAATAGGCCAGGTTGAGTTTTGGTTCTTATGCACTGCACTCCCCCTTGGCCAGATCTATACACCCATGAAGTTTCATGATCCTAGCTATTATACTTTAAGAGATATACTCCGGACAAGATTCAAGTCTGAAAAACAACAAAGGGCAATAACTCAAAAAATAGGCCAGGTAGAGTTATGGTTCTTATGCACTGCACTCCCCCTTGGCCAGATCTATACACCCATGAAGTTTCATGATCCTAGCTATTATACTTTTAGAGATATACTCCGGACAAGATTCAAGTCTGAAAAACAACAAAGGGCAATAACTCAAAAAATAGGCTAGGTAGAGTTTTGTTTCTTGTGCACTGCACTCCCCCTTGGTGAGATCTATACACCCATGAAGTTTCATGATCCTAGCTATTATACTTTTAGAGATATACTCCGGACAAGATTCTAGTATGAAAAACAACAAAGGGCAATAACTCAAAAAATAGGCCAGGTAGAGTTATGGTTCTTGTGCACTGCACTCCGTAATGATGATAAGAACACAATTGCCAAGTTTGAAGTCGATCGGACTTCAAGTGACAGAGTTATGCTCCGGACAAAGAAGTGGACGCCGCCGGACGCCCGGATGCCCGACGTCACGGGTGATCCCATAATACGTCCCGTCTTCGACGGGCGTATAAAAAGGAGAAATTGCTTCTGACAAGCAATTTCTTCTTTTTCCACACTATTTTCTACCCTACTAAATGGTTATTTTTCAAATTAAATCCCATTTTAAATTTTGTCTGCAAAACCTTTGAATTTGGACAGGTCGATAATTTTGTGAAACAGAAAAGGGTTAACACGAATGACCCCATTATTTCAGAAATATTTGACCTTGAGAAATGACCTTGATTCTTGGTACTAGTAGAAAGGTCTTGTTGCAAGCAATACTTGTGTCAAATATAAAGGCTTTATCCACTGCAAAGCAAAAGTTATTGCCAATGTTAAATTCTTGGGGAGGACACACAGACATAAAAATATTTAGCAAGGTAAATTTGCTGGCTTAAGCATTGTAGGAAAGTACAAATTTTTTATCATCAAAAACAGAAGTCATTTTTTCACCACCCATTCAATAATTATAGAAAAAAAATGAACAAGGAAATTTCATGATGACCTTTTTGTAGTTTTATGTAGGTTGATGCAAAAAAGATGGTCAAAATAAAGGGCATTTAGCAAAAAAAATAATTAATTGTTGTATATACAATATTTCCTTAATTCCAATGGCTTCATATTTCCTATAAAATATAATCTTTTCCAAGAACATCTCTCCAATTACAGTTATAATCACTCTTATCTCCAACTAGTTCAGTTTTTGCCTACAACATTTTCATGTCATTATGAAAAAGGTCTACAGAAAGAAAAAAAAAAGTTAAGATGTCAGTGATATTTTCTTCTTGATTTTTCACTTTTTTTTTCAATATTAGAGGCGCAGCTCTTGAGTACCTGATTTTCTCCAAAGTCCTGAGGCTAATGAAGGTGATTGAAAGAGCATATTAGAAAAAAATACTTTCCTAGCCTCAAGCTGCGATCCTGAATAGGGGTACGATTATAAACCAATTGATAAGAGACATGTTTTAAGGATGAAGGATCGAACCTAGGGCCTTTTGAATGATAGTACTGCACTATGGTGGTGCCCTTAGTTTTAAATCAAATCAAATTTTTCTTAGGCAATTAAATAGAAAGTCACCAAGGATCATCTGTAAAAAACCCTATTGAAATCTTTCCAACTCTTTTTAAAAATATGAAATGAAAAAGGGACTATCTGTATAGTTTGCAAGTGTCAACCCTAGTCCGACTGCACAGAATGTACAGTCCCTCAAGGATCAAAACTCTTCACACTTTACTGATTTTCTTAAACTTAAATGAAACCTCTGATTGACCTGTACTAGAACCGATCTCTTTTTCAAATATTTATTTTACGGAGTTTCCAAATGGTACCTTTTCACATGACTGGTAACTAATGTTTTGAGAGTGAACCTACCATAAAAGCTATGATCTAAAACCAAAAATTGACTTTATGATGAAATGAAGCCTGTATTGACCTGGTATCACCTGTCTGATAACAACATGATATCAGACAGTCTATTATAGAAACAATTTGCATACACTTTCACTGGATTTTGTATAGCTTATTATGATAAAGCACTGAAAAATGATTGCATCATAAACAGAATAACATTTAAGCAAGGTTGTGGAGATTCCATGCCCGACTTGTCCGACACAGACTTTAACACTTGCAGGAAAGTATATTTTTCTATGCCACTAGTCTGTGGACAGGTAAATACTAGAGCAAATGTTGATACAGTACTTAAAAGATCTTGGAGGAAAGTCATCCTTTTGTTTGTATGAAAGGGGAGAAAACATTGTCTTTAATGAAAAAAAAATGCTGGGTTACAGCATTTTCTTCATTAAAAACAATGTCGTTCTCAATATTTATCAATTCATTTTTTGGGGGCAAGTTCATTTTGATCCTGGACAAGTTGGAAAATGACTTTTACTTGCCCATGGACAAGTGGAGAAAAGTCGTATCAGATTTAAGTGTCCTAGAGCCGTGTCATGATAAATTCTCAAAACCTCGTCCAGATAAGATTGATATTTCAAGACACTAACATGTTATTTTTTATCTAAGAGCTTTTTAAACCATCACCAAATAACTATTTCTAGGGTTTGGTTGATATCTATCCCTTTAGTTCTAAGTTTTTCAAAGGAAACATTACATAACATACAACATGTATAGAATTGACCTCCCGGGGCCCATTTGCATAAATATCTTACAATCATTTTTGAGCAAGTCAAAAATTAAAGTTGCTCCTAGATTAAAAACTAAATATGGAATTCTGCCATGAATCATCTCTTTAGAATCCTCTTCTAAAGACAATTCCAATGAGATATTGCAAGGAAGAAACTAACAATGAATGAAAACTCCTAGTACGATTAGTGATTTTGACTAACTTACAGTCAATTATTTTGTAAGAAGTTTAGTAAAATAGGTCCCAGGTCTGAGGTCTCCATCTTATCAAAATCATGTATTGCATGAATGCTGTAATCTGAAACATATTGTGGCCCCCCAGCAAGTGAGGCTAAAAGTGAAGGATTAAATTAAATTGACAGGGGGATCAAAACTATGATTTTTCTCTTGCATTTATATTATCCAACGTAAAGAGATATGAATTAATAAGAAGAACCTTGCACCTATTTCTTAGAAATAATTACAAGTTTAATGTAAACAGGAGATGTTTGTGAAACATTTATGCCCCCATAAAATAAGGTCAATAGCATATTCTTTGTCAATCAACAAAGGGCCATAACTCACAAAATAGAGTTATACTTCTTGTCCACTGCACTTCTCCTCAATGAGATCGATCCACCTGTGAAGTTTCATGATTCTAGCTTGCAAACTTTTTTAGATATGCTCTGGACAAAAAATGGTCTACAAACGGATCTACCGACAGACCAACCAACAAGTGCAAAGCAATATACCCCCTCTTCTTCAAAGGGAGCATAATAATGAAAGATGATTCCTAAGAGAATCAGGTATTCATCTGAGCCATCCCACCCCCCTAAATTGCTTCCTACAAGCCTGAAGCAACACTAATTTAGTTGACTACAAATGATTCAATTTTTGTGATAACAATTTATCATTTTTTGCACAGAGACGTCACTTGATATCTCAGACAAAAATATATTTTTTCTAAATTAGTGGGCTATGTCAGTCAGTGATCAAATAACAGATTACTGCCCTGAAAAAGAAATCAACTGACAAACTAGATTACACATTTGAGCCTGTACGTGACATTTCCAACAATTTCACACCTGCCTGAGGTACAAACGTTAAGTAACATTGACAACAACACAGTTCAATAATAATATATGCTGACTGCATGAAGATGGATTTAGACCTTTTCTAACAATATAGCACATAGGGAAGATTCTGGCCAGACTGTGTGTCTGCACGGGCTGGTCAGAAGCTTTGGTTTGTGGCTTGTGCACATTTGGAATTCTAGGAACAGACTCATTTATACATGGAAGACTTTTGACCTCCCTTAGTTTTTGCCATTTTGTTTCAAACATTTTTGCGCCTGCATTTGAGCGTTGCATCTGTAGGCAGTGCTCTTGTTTATCGGAGCTACCATATCATATACCCATATGAGAGATACCCCAGATGATGGTTAGTTGTTAAGGGGAATAATGCAAGGATGTAACTTTTGCTGAGGTCCTCCATGGTTCATTCACAAGGGACATTATCATGTTAGGTTTATCATCTCATCCAAAGGACAATTAGTTTGTTAGTGTGCCAGCCTGGGGATCGAATCCAGGATATCCAATTTTGAAGTCAGATGCTCTACTGACTGAGCTAATGGGGCTGACAAAAAGAAAGTGCCCAATTTGGACCTTGTGCACATATATTGTTTTAAATGTCATGTTTGCTCTGAAGAAAGTTGAGATGCTGTGTTAGGATCCATCGACATCCATAAGATTTGTTTGAATGGGGTTTTACACCGCTTAACAATCTTTCAATTATATTGCGGGGGCCGGGTCACCTAGCAATGGATTCTTGGTAATTCTCTCACCAGCACTACTATTACATTCTTTACTAGCCTCCAGCTGCTATCTCACAAAGGTCTAGGATTATCTACCCATTGGTGAGAGACAAATAGTCAGAAAGATTGCTACTCTCAGGGATTGAACCCAGGACCTCTAGATTGGCAATCTGACTAAAAGCCATCATATCCATCGTTACTAACTTTTGTCTGAAATGAGTCAAC
The DNA here is from genome assembly GCA_948146395.1 of Fragum whitleyi. Classification (NCBI taxonomy): domain Eukaryota; kingdom Metazoa; phylum Mollusca; class Bivalvia; order Cardiida; family Cardiidae; genus Fragum; species Fragum whitleyi. The sequence continues at coordinate 17,375,431 of OX411555.1, forward strand.
TTACCTGGGTTTAATGAGTGGAGATTCTTTACTAAACATGACATTGTAGGGGGAGGTATTGAGAATGGGTGTGTGTTGGCCTCTTCTAACAAAGCTGAAAGTAAAAGTACATCCATTTTGATAATTGCACTCTTAATCATTTTTCAGAACTGACAGTCTGACAAGTGATTAAAAAATTCAAAAGTTCATAGATAAACAAGGTTTTTATAACCTAAATGATAACAAACCTCATATCTTTAAATTAAAGCATCCAAATCACTTGCATCAAATTTTTGTGACTGTTCTGGCTAGCTGTTTGGGAGTCTCAACATTAGCCTCTTTTTAAAAAAAAGAACTTGTGTAGTTATCCCTTATGTCACTGAATAAAGAATTTGTTTCGAACAAATTGCCAGTTTTTTATCAATATTTTCGCACAATGACTATCATAACAAATACAAAGCAGAAATTGTAAACCAAGATCAGAATGCATGTCTGTGCAGTCTGATCTTAGTTGATACTGTTTGCCATAGTTTTGTGTACAGTACGAATTTGTTTTGAATAGCATGAGAAGTGTTGATATGAAGGAAAGACTGAAGAATAACAGGCTGATCTATGTCTGTGCTGCCAAAACAAACCACTTCCTGCCCTGTGTTGGGAATGACAGTGCAAACAGCTTGCCAATTAAACCCTGCTTGGCACACAAGTGCACGTGCAAAGCAGGGTGAAATTGCCAATTATAATTTGGCAAAATTATGAGATAAATATAATACATACTTAATGTATTGTATGAAAAATCATCTAACTTGGTTATGGTTGCAGAGCCTCGACAATTATCAATTCGCACAACCTTGTTAGATATTTTTTTTTCATACAGAACACTTAGTACATATGATATAATATACATGTTTATATTGGTGCTCAATGAAAAGATTTGTACTTACACAGTAATAATGAAATATGGTTATCAACAACATTTATTCGAAAAAGTTTTCGTAATTCTTCATTTAGGTCTGTTTTCAACTTGGTTTCGACATAAAAACGATTCTGCAAAATAAGAATATTATAACTTTGATAACAAAAGAGATGTCTGGCACAGTGGATAAAAACTTTCCTGAAAAAATCTTCAAGGGAGGTTGAATAAACTGTCTCTGAGAATGTTCAAATTTGAGAGTAGTCATGCAAAAAAGGGACCATACAGATATTCTTCATATGTTAGTTTAAAAAAGATGAATGCCTGAGATTTTAATTTTTTGTTTCTAAACTAAGAATTCTCTCGCACACCTAATTCTAATTACAGATTCATTCTGCATAAAAATTATTAGAAATGACAAATTCAATATTTTTACAAAATTATCTTTTAGTTTTCAAAGCTTTCTGTGATGATCAAGCAGTAATGGAACATCCAATATCGAGTAAATTCTTGGTCAAGTACAACAAAGTTTTATAATCTTAAAAAGATCCAGATCCAACAAAGGTCAACAATTGAGCTGTTGGATTTTAAAAGAAAATGGACAAATATGACAGAATCACCTTTAATCAGAAAATTAGCAAGATGGAAATTGAGGCCTGAGTCAGTGCAACCCTATTGTAAGTGCCTACATATTTATAGGCACTTACAATAGTGTTGCACTGACCACTCAAATAGGTTTTTACCCTGATCAGTCTGTACAACCAGCACATTCTAACCATTTTTGCACTCAGTAGGATGTGTTTACCTTAACCCTTGTCATGCTGAACCCAGTATTTTCCTGCTTTTGCAGGAGCTATAGACAAACATCAGTCTTCACATATGTGAAGTCTGATGTTAGTCTACACCACCTGTTTCTCACATTCAAACCAGAATTGTCAATAGAGTTAGTTTTTCAAATAAAAATTGACTAACAGTTGGTAATTTCAGTGCTCTTTGCCCTTAGATTTTGATGAAAATTTTAAGCCAAAATTTATTCAGCATGACAAGGGTAAATCCTGCTAAATTTTAACTTGGTTACAAGCAAGTAACTGATTTACAGAAATAATTTCTGGACAGTTTGGTGAATTGAGACATCACAGTCAAACAAGATATGTTTGCATAGCATCAAAGCTTCTGAAACAGCATTTTTTTTTTGTTTTAAAGAAGAAGTCTGACCTTGACTATTGACCTTGACCTTGTCAGATGACCTTGACCTTCAAAGAAGTAGATTATTGTGAGGAATCTTTATGCCAACTATGAGCATTGTCACTTATCAAGAGCTTGGAAGTAATGGGAAAATGTTCAGTTTAGTTTGGAGGTTAAGTTTTTGCAGACATTGTTAACCCTTTGATATTTAATCCATGCTTTTTACGTGCCTGTGATTTTATGATTGAGAAAACATTGTGAAAAAAAGAAGAAATTGCTTCTGACAAGCAATTTCTTCTTTTTCCACACTATTTTCTTCCCTACTGAATGGTTATTTTTCAATTTAAATCCACTTTAGAATAAGATTTACAAAACCTTTGAATTTGGACATGTCTAAAATTTGTAAAACAGAAAAGGGTTAACTAATATAGCTATGACCTATTGGTTGGGAGCTTAAAAATCATTTTTTTTAGAATCATTGGTTCTTTTGTATTTTCATAAAAGCCAAGAAATAAGCTTTATTTCCACTTACCATATAATTAAAAATAGGAACAATTCCAGCAAGGGCTTGAATATACTGGTTTAAAATGTAGGAAAAATTCTCGATAAAAGCATTTGGAGATTGAATCTGAAATCATACATGTATATTTATACGAAAAATCCTCAGCACTGAAGTAGAAAATCTATTTTTTTTTAATGCTTTTTATTGAGAAATAAAGGTAGATTATCATTTGAGCCTGTGTGTGACATTTCCAACAATTTCAAATATGTGCAAAGCAAAGACTATGACCAGCCAGTCTGACCAGAATCTTCACTGTGCATTTTATGAATAGATAAGGTCTCACAGTATCTGAAGACAATCGGGCAATTCTATATTTACAGTATGTGGCTGTCTACACAGCTAAATGTTTGCAGCTCACACACATTCCAAATTGTCGGAAATGTCATGCATAGTTTGCAGTTTGATCAAAGTCTTCACATGTTCAATAGATAGCTATGGGCTCTTAATTTCTGTTCACTGTAAGTGAATATGTATACATGTAATCCCCTGTTTTACTGTCTGGGCAGCTCAATTTCTCTCCATCACTCACCAGGGATCGACAATAACACCAGTCCTCAGGTCTGTGGATTTTAGGGAGGACTTGTAGAAGCTCTTGTTGTACAAGTCCTTAAGGCCTGTAGTTAATGGCCATATTATTTCATAGACGATCCAGTTTTGAAAAAAAATTGCCATCATATACAATTTCTTTTTTCCTTACCAAATAAAAAACACTGTGGGAAAAGAAGAAATTGCTCTTCACAAGCAATTTCTTCTTTTACCACACTGTTTCTTTACAATTTGCTCCTTTAATTGCTAAATAATTAGTATTGTTTTCATGGAAGACCTGTTACCTTCAGGGAGAACCTGTAAGATTTGTGGCTAACAGGTCTTTCAGGCTGCTAGTATTAAAAGTAAGTGCCGACCCTGCACTCATCCATGAAATTGTTGGAATTATCACGCACAGGCTCATATTGTATGACATGTTATTGTTTGAACATTTTTATAAATCTATCTTGTAAAACATACAAGAAGTACTTATTTGACTAAAATGTGTAAATAAGATGCATTACTGAAAAGTTTGGGGATGAAAATGACTCCCTTATCAAAAAATGTTTTAGGTTTGAAACTTGAAATTTTCTAGAATCTTAATCAAAAAGTGTAAGTGTCAAAAACAAGCCAGGAACTTAAAAAGGCTGAATGAATCAATCTTTTATAAGCTAGTAGGGTGTAAGCTCATAACTCACATGTGACTGGAGTTCTTGTGAAAGTGTTGCCAAGTGGTTTGACATGTAACACAGCAAATCTCCATACAATCTCTCAGAGAACTGTTTACACACACATTTGTAGACACAGCTGAAAAAGTAAAACATGTTTTACATTAACACTTGTCATGCTGAATAAATTTTGGCTAAAAATTTTCATCAAAATCAAAGGGAAAAAGCCCTGAAAGTATCAACTGTAGGTCAAATTTTATTGGAAAACTAAATCTATCAAAAATTAACTAAATCTATCAACATGTGCAGGCTGATGTTGGTCTTTAGCTCCTGCCAAAGCAGTAATATTCCAGGTTCAGCATAACCAGACTTCTCAAAATATCAATATCTTTTGCCGGACAGTCGGTCTTGTAACTTAAATTTATTTCCAGACCGGACAAAATTCCACCAGACATTCCAATAGGACACTTTGTGTATATAGCTAGATTTTACCAGACAGTCGGTCCTGTATTCATGTGCAACTTATGGGACCGTCATGAGTTTTACCAGACATGTCAGTGGGACCGACGGTATTTCGTGAAGTCTGCATTACAAGAGTTAAAATCTCTTGAAGGAATGTAATCAAGGGTCATCCAAGTCTTGTTCTTTTAAAATTTGGTTTGGAATCACTAGTTAATTTTGATGAGAAATATTTTAAAGAAAAATTCAAAGAAAACGATTATGACACACTGACAATAGCTCTAGTGGTCCTTAGCCAGTGGAGCTCAGAATAACTAAATCTATAAGAATTTGAGAACAGTTCTTTTCATAAGTTATACTGACATTCATTCGGCAACTAATCAAAACACATCAAGAAGGGAGAGCCAATTATTTCAGTTGGTTAATAGAGATTTAGAAGTCAACATGCTACTAACTATGCTAGCTGAAAACTAGGGATTCAATTTTAGAACAATCATCATTATTTTCTGAATGCCTCAGCTGAGCATCCACAAATTAGGCATTGGTTGAGAAGTAACAGGTTAAAATTGGCACAACTCTGTCTGATCTGGATCTCTACCTACCTATACATTTGCTCATATGATATTGGAACATACTGCCCAGGGGTCATGGTGAGAAGTTGTTTAATAGCTTGTTCCAACTTTGGCCAGTACATGGTCTCATAGTCTTCAACTGTTATTGTCATCATCACTGGAAATAGAAGTTTAGATAACATACTTTAGTGTTCAATGATAAACATAGAATAGAAATTTATCTAATGAGTAAGTAAGTCTGAGATTATTACCTTAACAAATGCATTTTATTCACACACAAGACCAAAATATCATTTTGTCTTTACTGTCATAACCCAATCATATCAAGACTATCAAAACCATGGGTACAATATACTTTCCAATCATTGCAGATTCTGTTTGATTTAGACTCAACCTAAAAAATCATTATTACTATATGAAAATGTCAAAATAATGGAATTTAAAGCTGCTCTTTCACAGATTTTCATAGAAAAATCCAAAACTTCTTCTTAGATTTGGAAATTTGTGTATTTTTAGGTGATCAAGAATGGCCCAAGATCATTGGCACTAAAAAACACATATTTCAATTATTTTGTAACTAATTTTTTCGAAGCATCAAGATCAGTGAGGGATCCAGCCTATTTATCATGAGTCTATAAATTACAAAATCGTAAATTCCCGTGAATAATCTTTCATTTTTCTTGTATTGATATGAAGTTTCCAGCTGTCAAATACTTTTACCTTAATTTTTTATTAAATAAGACAAACATGCGGAATGCACATGCGTAAATAGTTGGCTAGAAATGGAAGAATAGTTTTTTAGGCGTTAGTAGTTGCGTTGTTTTTTTAGAATGAATTTCGCTAAATTCAGGAATACCGGTCTTTCTTGCCATGCATTACCAGATTGAATCTCATTATTTCAAAGTCTCCAACATGATGAGGGTGTTACTTCCAATTGATTTTACGAAAATTTTCAAAAATCACACTTATCCAATCTGTGAAAGAGTAGCTTTAACTGTTGAGAAGGAATTCAAAATTTTGTCATTTAAAACCTCTTCATCCACTTCAATACAAAATTTTAACTTCTTATCGCAAGAAGATAAAAACCAAACAATTCTTAATTTCATATATGAACCCAGGGTTGATGCATTATAGAATGGTGTCCAAAACTTTTGGCTTTTGCTAAGCTATTTCAAAGTGTTCTGCCATTGTCCATTGGCAAAATTGTGTACTTTTCTTTGAATTTCAAATGCACTTTTGGGCAACCATTTTTGGCCCAGGCAATCCAACCAACTTTTAAAGGCTTTACTAAGAGCTTCTTCTAGAATCCTGGCTCTGAGAGCTTCTTCTAGAATCCTGGCTCTTCAACCAAGACTAAAATGCAGATATTTCATACCCCTAATGACTTTCAAGGGAGGGGTACATTATTGGAGCTTGAACTCTAATAGATCCTCAAGATCCAGAGGTACTGAGGTACAGGTAAGAGGGGGTAAAGGCAGTCTTACTTTAAATCTTTATTTCTCAATGAAACCCATGTTATGAATGTAGTGATCGACAGTTGACCATATGTCAAGTTAGCTCAAGTGATAGCGTGCCTTTGCTATTGTTCTAAGGGTCCTGGGTTAGAGTCCCATGTATGGCACAACTTTTCCACCCTGAATTACTTTAATGGTGTCAGAAGTTAGGAGCAGTATGGGACCCGCTCCCGAAGGTTAAAATGGGGAGGAGTTAAGTGATCAATAGTGGGTAGACTTATTACCAGGTGCCCAGCTAGCTTAGTTGGTATAGTGCTGCGCTAGTTTTCCAGGGGTCGTGGGTTCAAGTCCAATGTCCGGTACATATTTTCATCCTTATTTACTTCATGGGTATTCAATTCTCTTAATCAGACGATTCCAATGAGAAAGAAATTAATTTTGTACAAGGATTATTCAAAGTCTTTGATTTGAAATCTAAATCACTACGTTTTCTGTTACTAGTGTGATATATTGTGGTTTAACTAGTTTTCAATACTCTAACAGTGCTCTCAATAAGGGCCAAAATGAGGAATTTTTGTAATTCCATGTTGGAATTTCAGGAATTTTTTTTTTAAGTAAGGAATTTTTATCCCCAAACCCCCCAACCCACCCACCATCTTTTTTTGCACACGTTGTAAATGCTCATTTCCATGTTAAATATAAGTTAAATTTTTGCTTAAAGTCCATGATTCTAGTTGGTTCTCTAAGGATAAACGACTTCCAAACCTTAAAACTTGTAGCTTTGACTCATAGCTGTAGGTACGAGCTTTGGTTTCACAATCATAAATCATAAATTATGTAAACTAATATGAGAAAATGTGGAGTTTCTATTTGGAATCGGTCCTTAGATGTATCTTGCGCGGTGGGCCTAAGAAATGCGGCTTACTCAAATTTTAGTCACGATGTTTTGGTATCCGGCAATATTATGGAAATTAATGCGACTTTAATTTTCCTCGGCCAGTTGCCCAAAAGGTGGTGAAAATTCTAGGTAGTGTGCCAATTAAAGTTCTAAACCTATTTAGACTTACGCAGAATAATCCAAATAGTAAATTCGTCATTTCAAATCTCTCGTCAGACATGTTGCAGACAACTTAAATGACATCATTGGGATTTCCTCGCGTTCTCCGAAGATGCATATTCTAAACGTATTTAAACGAGGACAATCGAATGACCTTTTGTAAATGTTTTCCGGTAGCGTCTTTTTCACTTTGGATAAATTACCCGTAGATCTATTCTAAGACTTTTAGGAAGCCATATTTCGAAATTTTATCGGTCTGAGTTGCATGAACTTCGTTTTAAAAATATAACGAATATTCCCCTGACTTGAATTTTGTTTGATTCAATAATCCTATCAAAGGACCCACGCGATCTGTATCCGACGAAGAAAGGTAATGACAGAAGCGATAATGACGCGTCGTTAACCCAACAAGATTGCGTAATCAAAGACTGGTTGTTATAGCGATAATCTAATACCCCGCACGTTACACATGGCTTGTTTTGGTCAGCTTTAATGCGTATGCTTGCGCTGATTATCGATTTTTTGCACATGAAGACTTACGTTAAATCCTTAATTAGGTAAATTCGTAAAATGTCCGGGGTCAAATTACAGGACATTTTCCTAGAATCTCGGATGGTTTTTTACGTCCGGGTTTGATTTTCCGGACGTAATTTTTGAAATTCCGGACGTATATTTCGTCGACGTCCGCTTATTGAGAGCACTGCTCTAAGGGATGGGAGTAATTGATGGCAAAATAAAGTGATGGACCTACAAAAACAGAATTGTCATTATGAATGGACCTACAAACACAGACATAAACCCTGAATTCTAACCTTTTCTGTCTCCAAAAATCTTAAATTTGCCGATTTAGATCAAATGAGCACTAGAAAATAAAAGCTTTTTTCACACAGGGTGAAATAGATAACTGTTTGTAAAATTGACCTATTTTCGTGACCCTTTATCATTTTCTGGTAAAAGAGTAAACATTGGACAAGAAATGCACTGTTATGTGAATTTTTCAAAACTATCAAATATGCCTGTCCTCTTCTCAGCTGATTTTTTTCCTTTTTGAAGCCTTCTCTAGGTATTTTCACGATTTCCGTGAATCCATTAAAAATTGTTTACAAAAGTCCATAAAAAAAGTCCAGAAATAACAGATGAGCAATTGCTATCTTGATTTTGATGTATTCTGTAAAATTTTTAGTACGTGAAGATTTCACAATCAACAATTTGGTAAAATGTTAACAGAAACAGCCAGGTTACAATGCAAATGCTCAAAAATCAGGGTCTCGAATTCAGGTACGTGTCGAAAACAGGTTGACTTACGATAAAACTCCACTCACCCTAGCTGAAATAATGTACCCCCCCCTCTCTCTGATATGCTGCCGGTCTGCCCATCCCACATCAGACTATCAAAAGGGATGGGGGTACGTTATCGCAACTACACTCACCCATACTTCCAGGACGAAGAAGTGGGTTATTCACTTGTTTCCTGCTGGAGTTAACATCCATGTCAGGCTGGGTGGAATCTGCCTCACAAGTGGCCTCCATTGGTTCATCCATGATGTCAACTAACGATGTGTCGCAGTAACAAAAATAAGTTAAAACTTGCAATATCGAAAGTAGAAGAATTTAGGCAGATTTTACCGGAAGTGAAATATCTTTAACCCAATGGAAAAATTAACAAAACGGAATTTTATAAAGTTTAGTTTGCGGCTCGCGACGGACATGAAAAAAGGCTTTAGTAGCTTAATAAAACATATCATTTTTTTACATTAACCCTTTCCTGTTTTACAAAATTTTGGACCTGTCCAAATTCAAAGGTTTTGCAGACGTAAATTCAAAGTGGATTTAATTTGAAAAATAACCATTCAGTAGGGTAGAAAATAGTGTGGAAAAAGAAGAAATTGCTTGTCAGAAGCAATTTCTTCTTTTTTCACAATGTTTTCTCAATCATAAAATCACAGACACGTAAAAAGCAGGGATTAAACAGCAAAGGGTTAAAAGAAAGATTAGTATTTTTTCAATATTTTTTTCATATTTTCATCTTTAAAAGAAAGCTGATTGCAGACATTCTTATTTGAGAAAGTACAAATGAGGGCAACCGAGTTACTTCCAGACCTAAGAGACCTGCCTTATACTACAAGACTGAAAGAGCTTAAACCACCTTAATTAGCGCATCGAAGAACTTCTGGGGATATGATACAGGCTTTCAAGTTAGTGAAAGGATTTGAAGATTGCCCAATGGATAACTTCTTTTCACTTGTCCAGGGCATTCTTTAAAATTGGAAAACCCGAGGTGTTCTACTTCCTTTACACTAAACCAGTTTTCACATAGAGCAATCAACACTTGAAATGGTCTCCCACAAGACGTTGTAGATAATATGCTGTCGTTTACTTTAACCCTTTGCTGTTTAATCCCTGCTTTTTACGTGCCTGTGATTTTATGATTGAGAAAACATTGTGAAAAAAGAAGAAATTGCTTCTGACAAGCAATTTCTTCTTTTCCCACTTTATTTTCTACCCTACTGAATGGTTATTTTTCAAATTAAATCCACTTTCAATTTTCGTCTGCAAAACCTTTGAATTTGGACAGGTCAAAATTTTGTAAAACAGGAAAGGGTTAAAATGAGATTGGACAAGCCGCTGTCTGGCATGGAAATACCATTTTATACGAGTATTAACAGAAAAACTTGCAAAGCTGGAAACCTAGTCTAGTGGCAGTTTGACAGCTTCGACCGGGTCTGAAGTAACAATGTTTTAGTCGTCTAACATCGGTTGTAAATTCGGAACTTGGGTTTTTGCTCTCTAAATGCACTAAGTAAATTTTTATCACAAAGCGGCGACCAAGACAATTTCTTTGTTTTTCATTTTGTCCATAAATGAAAACCCTACATTAACGCTGATGATAATACCCTTTCATATGCTAGCCACTCTTTATCAGACCTGGTTAAAACTCTTATAGAAGACCGGTCTTTTCTTAAATTGATTATCAGTAAATCAAATGAAAGCATTCCCTGGAAAATTACAGACTTTATCTCTAGTTCAGAGGACATTTAAACAAAATCTAAGATTCACTTTCAACGAAGAGGTTAAGCTCCTTGAAGTAAACTTAGAAATTTTTCTACTCGGGATTATCTTATATTGTTTACTATCATTCAACCCACAAATTAGTTTTATATGCAAAAAAAGCTTCAAGACAACTTACTGTTCTTAAACGTATTTGGAAGCATATAAATAAACTAGGTAAGTTAACAATTGACTATTCTTTCATTATGTCAATTCTTAACTATTGTCCTTTAACATGGTATTTTACAAAATTAAGTCCAGGAACGTGCCTTGAAATTTATCTACGATTATTACCAAAGTAGCTGTGAGATTATTCGGTCAAAACCTGGCTAACCGCTTCACTAAAAGTAACACATTTAAGATCACTTGTCCAAGAAACTTTCAAATTCTGCATCACTTAAATCCTAAATAAAACACAGTCAATCTTGCTCGAGCGACCACGTCTACTATGCGACCATTTTTATAAAATTAATGTACAGTTATCATAATCCCTATTTTTATTTCGGCTGTTTACGGAGAAAACCCGAGGTATTGCTTTAGCTTTGGTTTCGCCGTTATTGTCGTCGACGTTATCGTCGCTGTCCTCGTCGTTCGAAAACTTTAACATATTGTGATATCTCTGGTTCTTTTGAAGGCATTTGAAACTTGGCACACATGTTCATAATTAAAAGAGCATCTTATACATATACTATCAAGGGGATAACTCTAGATGTATTTTTTTGCAAATTATTAATCTTTTTTCACTTATATTTCTCTACCATCCAGCACTTAACAGCTGAGCGTAGGAGGCGATGTTTTTTTTTTTGTTTTTTTGTTTTGTTTTTTTTTACAAATTTAAACACTTATAAATGAATCCTACGTTGATCAAACTCAATTGAATCGTCTCTTTAAAACGTTTTTTATTGAGTTCATACAACAAAGGATTACAGAGAAGTTCGAATTACTAAAGTAAAGTTTTTCTTTATTTGTGAATAAAACTTGAAGTTAGCGACAATTCTCTATAACGACCACTTTTTGTTGGTCCCGTGAGTGGTCGCTAAATAAACGTTTAACTGTACAAAGATTCTTAATATAATTTTAGGGGCAACCATACAGCACAGATTCCGCAACCAGGACTGCAGGGTATGACAGAAGGTCTTTCAGACACACAGAATCAGTTGTACGGAACCATCTACCTGCACGTTTTAAAGAGGTGTCATCATTCAATCAATTTCGAAAAGTTTAAATTCTCTGGATTGGGAGATATACGCCTGCCCTGCGTTCAGGATGAAAACGTTTGCGAAGCGCTTTCGAAATGATACCTCGCTTTGCACGTTTGTGTACGTGCAAAGCGGGGTATCATCTCAAAGCGCTTGCGAAGCGCTTTTACGTCCTGAACACAGGGCCGATCTTCTTGCCAGCACTGATGCAATCTAAACAAACTGCTGCTGTGGGACTGAGATACCCTTTTCCTGTGTTTTTTTTTTCGCGGGTTTTGCTTTTCATTCTGCTTTTTATGCCCTGTATCGAAAGATCGGGGACTGTTTTACCGTTGTCCGTCTGTCTGTATGTCAACCTGTCTGTCTGCAAAAACTAAACCAAAATATCTATCATTGCCATTTACTTCAAGGATCAAAGATGGACTGCTCATATTTGGCATGAAGATAGATCTCGACAATGCACATCTACAGAAACCAAAGTCAAGGTCTTGTGACAAGGTCAAGGTCACCTGTCAAGGTAAAACTTTTATAAAAATACCGTATCGGGGGCATTCGTGTTTCACAAGCACATCTTGTTTTGCTTTATTATTGTTTTGTTTCTGCCTTTATTTCCGCTTTTTCACATTTTTTTCATTTCTTAAGTCGCTTACCACAACCTGCTTTATTATTCTACAAAACTACCGTCATAGCGCAGTTCGTAGCGCGTCGTACTGTCAATCCAGAGGTCACGGGTTCGATCTCCGACGGCGGCACTCATTCTTTCCGACTATTTGTCTCTCACAAATTGTTTGATAATCGTAGACCTATGTGAGATAATCAACCAATTTATTATGTTACAGCTCATGATGAATGGATTTTGCTCGCATGAGATATTTTCTGTTTCACTTTTTTGATGGTGACGTCTTTCTGAAAATGACAGTTGGGATGGGAACACAATCTGCTGTGTAGATTAACACTTTCCTGTTTTACAAAGTTTTGGACCTGTCCAAATTCAAAGGTTTTGCAGACGAAAATATAAAGTGGATTAAATTTGAAAAATAATAATTCAGTAGGGTAGAAAATAGTGTGGAAAAAGAAGAAATTGCTTGTCAGAAGCAATTTCTTCTTTTTTCACAATGTTTTCTAAATCATAAAATCACAGGCACGTAAAAAGCAGGGATTAAACAGCAAAGGGTTAATGTTGATTATAATGCAACGGCGTAAACCGTATATATGAAATGAGAAGAAATTACATATAACTTTATCATCAATTAAATTCCCAGTCATGTGTTTTATTGTGAACACAGATAGCTTCGCCCATTTATTACATTCGACGTCATTTTTAACGGGAACTTGATACTTTTGTCGTCATATTATCCAAGTGCTAAATGATGCGCTTCGCTTTCCATGAAATTCTCCCGAAGTCAAAATCATCACTTGTTCATTTATTTCTCGTCCAAAAAAGGTTATAAAACTATCTAACAACCAGTAATAGGGAATAAACTATTTTCAGAAATATGATCTATTATAATGGATATCCATGTAATTTCATGCTAGTGTTGATTTGTCCATGAATAAAGTCTGTAGGGTGGAGTTATATGCAAAGCAAAATTCTCGGGCTCCTCTTCCATCAGAATTTATTCATGAACAAATCATCATGAAAATGAAATTAATTCATTATTAGAGCTGGGTTGAGTATTCGAGTATCCGGGTATCTGGTTGGGTAACGCTCTTACCCGGGACTCTAATCATAACCCATTTCCCGACTATATTGTACTTTTGGGGATCAAATACAGAAAGAAATTGAAGACTGTTTAAAACATATATTGACTGTTTAAAACTATATTGTACGTTTGGGGTTCAAATTCAGATTTACAAAGAGTCCTTCTGACTCAATCAGAAAGTCTTGAGAGTACTCGCTACTTATTTGCGAGCTACTTGCTTTTAACTCCTACTTCCTTTAAACAATGTCATAATTTGTACGATCGATCCTCCATTACCGAAAATCTGGATCCGCCATTGTATTTAATTGATAAAATAGATTTATTGGCAGTAATCACTGGGTACTCGAGTGCCCGCGGGTCCGAGTTCTCGCCGGGTACTCTAGAACAAAATTTGTACTCGTTCCAGCTTTTTTGAAGAGAATGCCCCCTGATGAGATAAAAATATGCAATATATTTCTCAAGCATGTGAAAATTCTGTTCTCAATTATTGAAACGCTATGTGATTTATTTTGTCCTTTTAAGAATTTTAATTTTTATCAATGTTACTTATTTTATCTTAATTTCACATATGTGACCTGTCACGCAAAAAGCGACCATCTGGGAACTTATTAAAGAGAATACTTGAAAATGAGATTTAATCCAGCATAGGACAAGCAGAGCTGGCGTTTCAAAAATTCTTTCATTGAAAGTTAGATTGATCATTCTAGATACAGAAAATAAGCACATTGCGACAAAAAGTTTCGATCCTAGCCAGATGGTCCTTTTTCGCGTGACGGGTCACATATTAAATCTGTGATCAAAATATGGAGTAAGGGAGACAACAAATGAATTCGTCTGATAAAAGATTTGCACGAGTGGTCTCCCTTGCACCATAAAATCTTATACCTGTCTTTTTTTACAACATCAATTGTCTTATCTATTTGGTGGTTCTTTTTAGGTATTCTAGGTGATATCTTATATGTTTGTAACTCATAAGTCGGTGTTTATGTGATATTTGTTGTATTCCCGACATTTGTTTATAAGTTTTTCTTGACTTGACTTGACTTCAGCTTAGCATAAGCCCTATTTGGAAGCGGGCGACCATAACTCATGTAAAGCCCCTTTCGGAAAACCTCTCGGCCAATCTCACGATCAACCTCGGATGTACATAGATGAACTATTTTTAAAAATTATGGGGAAAACTTAGAAAAGCTCGATGACGTCATTTCAAATGGCGTTAGCCCAATCGGAACACCTCTCGGCCAATCTGTTGCTGCAATCGGGAACCCTCGGCGTTTACGGAAAAGTCCGAGCGATGCAATCGGGAGCCGAGGCTCGGCGATTCTACGGAAAAGACATCGGGATAAATACGGACGCATGTGGTTTATATGACGTCAAAAACAAAACTGAGTATGACGCTGCGAAAAGTAAAATCAACGTTAGGTAAAAAATGGGCATATTAGAATTTGAAAAGAAAACGTTTTGCTTTAAAATCATAATATGCAAAATGATCTCCATAGACGATCTGAAAGCATTAAAGGAATTCGCTTTTCTTCAAGCGTATTAACCAAAGTACCACCAAGAGCCGAATTACCTAAAAATTGACCAAAAATTACTACACTTACGTCCGAGGTTCTTTCCAGTTTACAGAAAAGTCCGAGCGATGTTCCGAATGCGAGCGATGTTCTACTTGCTGTTGCAGGTTACGGAAATAGCCGAGTGTCGTTCCGAATGGGCGTTAGCCCTCGTAACTGCGAGTGAAAACGTTCGACGTCGCCAACGCTACTCGTTTAAGTAACGTGCAATCATCGTATCCTTATATAAATATCTTTTGATTCTTTATTAACGGTTGATGAATCTTAATTTTTCAGTTCAATCTCAAAAATTAAGATTTTTCAGCCTTTATTTACTTTGAAAATATAAAACTAAAGATAGCGTGTGTTGTTTCCGCGCTAGTTTTTCTTACACTGCATCTGCTTAACAAAATGCACAATTTTGTTACATATAGTTCCACAATTTAGAGTGAGTGATCAAAGGTCAAATTTCTCTATACAGGTATAGACAAAATTGACCTTTGATCCCTCACTTAAACTTGTGGATCTGCACCCATCCGTTTTATATACACCCGAAGTCTGTTGTAGTTTACGGAAATGGCCGAGTGATGTTCCGAATGGTAAAGTCCCTCTGTGAATAATGCATTTTTTGGCTCTCGACCGACGATAATTGAGCGTGTGAGTGACATTTCCAGCAAAATCAATGTGCGCGATGGATGGACATGAAAGCGCAGCCATGAAAGCGCGTCGTTTCGCACGTGGGTTTATATGACGTCACAAAATGATCAACGATCCCGCCAAGGATGACGTTGCATAACGGAACAAAGTCAACGAAAGAATAAAGCGGGCATATTATAATTCGATAACAAAACGCAGTGCTTTACTGTGTTGTGTTATCAAATTATAATATACCCAAAAGATCTCCACAGACGATGGGAAAGAATTAATAGAATGTTATTTTCTCCAAGATTACTGAATAACCGAAGTACCACCAGAAGCCGAGTTATCTAAAAATGACCCTAACTCACTAAACTTACGTCCGAGGTACTTTCCAGTTTACCGGAAAGTCCGAGTGATGTTCCGAATGCTGTTGACTCGTGGAAATGGACTTCGGTACGAAAAGGGACAAATGGATTGCTGACCACGCGCCTCGACCTCCGACATGGCAGAAAGTCTAAATGATAGAAGCATATTTCCTCAAAATATTTTCATTTCTGTTTAATGATCAATTCCATAAGGAAAATGGGGTTTCTATATCTACAATTAATTTATACCTTATGCTGCATAAGCTGTTTTTTGTTTCAAACTAATTAACAAATGATTCAGACGCATGTGCAGGATGATCTTAGTCCAAGGGCGTAGCGCCCATTACGCAATTTACGCAAGTGCGTAAAAGAAATAATCCTCTGTTGAATAATATTGTTGATGAATGATCATAACATCGAAACTACAGCTTATTCAAGCTGTAGTTACGATGTTTTGATTATTCACCAACGCTCAAAGCATAGAAAGGGAGCAGACGGAGGGCATTCATCTTTCGTCACAGTTCTCATTTCGCTTTTAACCTATATATTCTTTGGTTGTCGCCTCCTGAATGCGTATTAATTTCAAAGCCCTAGATACGCCTATTCTGCATGTCAAAGCTTTGTTGACAGCAAGAATGTTCCCGGTACTGAATAGTTTACAAAGCTCAATACATGTAATCTACTAGAGATACACGTGCTTGCTTATTGCTAAAGATCTCGTCTCGTGTTCTAATTGCAATAGACGACTGGTTTTCCGTTCTTGGAGAATCAACCTGACGATATTCGGGTATCGAAATTCGTATCTTCGGCGAAACTCGTAGACTCTCCACATCACGGACGGACAATGGGTAAGTCGAATTTGCATATCTTGATACCGGAGAAATTTGTCTAAATTTCTTAGCCCGGACAGCACTGAACAAATCGGCGGCTTTGGATTCCTTTGATATATACCCACCATTCTGTTGACTGTGCGGTTTTGATGATTTATTACACGTATCTTTGCTTGTAGTTTTTAATGGTTTTCTGATTCCGTCTTTATTTCGGGTGCCGCAGCAGCAATGATATATGATCGTAGCCACTACCCCACCAATTACCAAACCGAGAAGTAATATGCCAATGTATACTAGTGTATCTGAAAATAGAACATAATAAATAAGAAAGATCTTGAATCAATTTTCGTCAATCGATTTTCGCAGGAGTAACTAGGATTTGGGACTTAAACGCTCTAAGAAGGCGACCAACATAGAACATATAGGGTAAATGGGATATGTAGCCTTCGACAAATGACGAATGTCCTCCATCCGCTCCGCTTTTCTATATGAGCGTTGGTGAATAATCAAAACATCGTAAGTACAGCTTGAACAAGCTGTAGTTTCGATATCATGATCATTCACCAACGACATTTTTCGAGAGAGGATTTATTTCTATTACGCACTTGCGTAATGTGCATAATGGTAGTTACGCCCTAGATTTTTTGGAGTAGCGATTTGTTAATGAGATCAAAGGAATTCGAAAACGAGAGAATATGAGTATTAAAATAATCAAAGCATTGAAAGTACTGATGGTGAACGAACCTGATGGCATTCTAGAGTGATATATTAAATTCAATTAGAAAAGAGAAATTACGAATGTAAAAAAAAAAGTGGGAAGAATTGTCTCGACAAAATTTCTGTTATTCGGAAATTTCACTGCAAATTCAAAGAAAGGGAAAGAGAGGAAAAATCCTGTTAGAAAAATATTTGTTAGAATATGAGATGTTACTCTGTGAAAATTTCTTTTACACACTTGAAATAGGTACATTTATTAATTAAACATACATGGAGAAAACGATTTAATCCTATCTAAAACTGTCTTTAACCTATATCCAATGGTGTTTGTTTTTTACAAAAGTAGTTGTTATTATGTTTAAGCTTATTTCAAGTAAATTTGTTGTATTTGTTTAAACTTTTTTAACTATCTTTGTTTCTTCTCAGAGGATGAAAATGTCTTTGAGTACCAACCTATGAATATCAGTCAGTCCTTAACTGTACTCATTGTTCAAAGTTATGATTTGTTAACTTATTAATAGTATTTTGAACCATAACCTGAGAGATTAGTTTGTATCATATTTGAAGCCATAACCACTTCCGTGGTTGACACTTATGTCGTTATTCAATTTCATAACACTGCAGGGTGAGAAAGATTTAGGTATAGGTTGAAGGAGGTATAGTGCCCTATTAGTATAATTCAAAGATAACTTCTGTTTGAGGTTTAGAAAATAAAGTATAACTTTTTATATTAAACAATTGCTCCATAGTAAATTGCATACTAAAAGTCTTTATAAATATTATTTTTGTAACGTAATTTCTACATCAAAAGCGAATAAGAATCTTTTTTAAGAAGCTTATTTTTTAAAGGGAGGTAATAATTGCATGACTATGTCTATGGCTATGTTTAAGTATAATACAATGTTTTTTTCCTTCCGACTTTCTTTCCAAAAAGAATTGAGAATCCTTACAATTGTCGGTTTATTTTTTGCACGAGAACGTATTGATTACCTTCAAGAGTTTGGATGCTTGTAAAATCACTCACTATCGATATCTGATTACAGTATTGCGGCTGATATTAGACTTCTGCTCGGAGCTAGTTTTTGCTTAAACTGTAGTTAACAAATTCTAAACGTATTTTGGAAAGGATGGAGCCAGTTTTTATTCATCGATTAAGATTTTTATGATTTCTGTAAAAAACGCAGTGACTTTTCCAGAATAATTTAACAACTAAACCCGCCTGTCGAATTGTACACAAGTGCATGACGGATCTGGTCCCCCCTTGACCACGGCAATATCTACTCGTCAATTGGAGTGGTATCTAGGGTTGAATATTCAGCTATCATTTATTTAATTTTCAAATAGAATTTTGAATTGATATGGTTTTACATATTGAAAAAAATGCAAAGTAGAATGGCCCCAATGAAATATCTTCCGTGCCTGTCGCATTTGGTATTCGGCAATATTCGCTTCTGAGACAGACGAAAACGAAACGTTTTCGCTGGGAATAAGTTCACCGAATATTCGAGTGTATTCTTACAAACACTACTTCAGCCAACGCAATTTTACAGAAAAATCTTAATAGCGGCGTTCATCCCTATTTAAATAAAAGTACAAGAAAGGTTGTACATGTAAAACACATGTCGAATCATTCTTAAAACCCGTCTCGAGACTGACTGTCGTTAGTTGAAAAGTTATGTAAAACCGCGTTACCGTTTCTAATATAATGACACAAGGTGTCTTGATGTGTCATTCGTCTCAACTCGGCCGATTCCTCTAACCTACATTTAAATCGGAGCCGTCGGAGATCGCCCGAGTATTGCCGAATGTAAGTTCAAGAGGACATGACCTAAATAAACACGTATTTCCGGCTAATTACTACAAGTTGCACCAGCGAAGGCTTGGGTCAAAAACATAGTATCTGTCTCTACGGTGTCTAGACACAAACTTTGTTTTTGCTTTAAACTCTCGACAAGCTTACGCCGATCAAAAATTCCCTTGATAAACGTTGCAAGATCATTTTCTGTTTTTCAAGGCGAATTTTCATTATTTTCACTTGATAAAGAATAATAGTATCACGCCATTAAAGAAGAAAACAGTGATTTTGCGGAGAAAAATATTGAAAGATACTAAATTGAATTTTAAGAGGCGCTACTTTATTTCAAATGTATTAACATCCAACAGGATTTTCCTGACATGGTATATAACACTGGTGAACGACGTTCGTTCACCAAAAACAGAAGATACCGATAGCGAGAGTGCGAGAATGAAAAGCAGTCCACAACGAGATAATGAGAGCAAGAAAAAAAGAGGTAGAACTGAAATGGATACGAGAGTACGGTAATTGTCCAATGAGAATTCGAGAACTCACTATCTTGTTTTCTCACGTACATGTCGTCTTTTGGCGACCAAACTGTAATTTTGAATATTGCATTAAAGAAGTGGACCCGTAACAGTTCCGCAATGTATCTGGGGTAATGAACTTTTACAGTATTAACCAAGGTTTCCTAATGATTTTCATTAGGAAACCTAGGTCAACATTGTGAAAGTTCCAAAATGTTGAGGAACTATTACGGGTCCACTACGTTAAGCCCTCCGCGAGAAAGCATTTTAGATCTACCTAATGATATTCAAGAAACGATATATTTTTAAGTCACTGAGATTTAGCCTTTGTTTAAAAAATAAATAAAAAGATGAGTTTATGGACATAAGAAAACTGAAAATAACACGAAAAAAAATACCAAGAAACCTACGAATTTTGATTAAATTTTGCCTATAAAACAGAAACTTTTGCGAGCTCTTTTCGTTGCTTTCAGGACGTTACTCTGGACATTCCTTTGATCCATTCACATGACGACGCGATATTCGACAATTAGATTTTCTGCCCGAATTTCCGGTTGATTGATTGAATGGAGTTTTACGCCGCTTTCAACATTTTTTCTGTTATATCGCGGCGGCTGGAGCACCTAACAATGGTTTCCTGGTATTTCTCTCACCAGTACAACCACCACATCCTTTCCTAGCCTCCAGCTGCAATCTCACATATGTCTACGATTATCAACCCATTGGTAAGAGACAAATAGTCGGAAAGAATGAGTGCCGCCGTCGGGGATCGAACCCGTGACCTCCCGAATTTACGGACTTACCTGTTGCATTCCCTTTATGAGTCGGTGTTGTCTTTATCGAGGATATCAATAGCGTTGGGCTAGTTACCAAACTTGTAAGACTTGAGGTAACTGAAAAAATGAACAAAACGGTATAATAGCATCGTAAAAATGCCATTCACCTCAATCAAAATAATTCGATATCACTCACTCAGCGTTCCATTCATTCATTCCAAATACTCACTAAAGCCACTCGAAAACGCTCCGAATTTGCTTAAACACAGCATGAAATAGTTCATACCGATCAACATTTCACTCGAATCGATTAAATGCTACAGTTAATAACATCATAAAATTGACAATGTGAGCGTTTTTGAATGATTTCGGAATGATTTTGAATGAGTGAGAGGAGCGAGTTTTGAGTGAAATTTAAGGGAGGTAATTGACTATCGCTAATTTTGTTCAGTATGACCTTTGAAAAATATACTTACCAGTTCTACAAATAGCTTCCTTTTTCTTACAAACCAACCAGACGCTTAAAATTTCAACTATGTCAGTGTAATCGCGATTTGGTTCTTGTTTAATTAATTTTGTAGTTGTTGATCTTATATTTTTTAGTCATTTAGAGCGTTTTTGAATGGTTTGAGTGAGTGTTTGGAATGAAAAATTGGAGCGCTGAGTGAGCGGTTTAGAATGATATTGATCGAGATGCATGTCAATTTCACGATGTAACTTACTGTAGTACTTTTGTGTTATTGGATGTAGCGTCGGACTAACTCGAAAAGATATACTTACAGAAAAAATAACGATTTTTTAAAATGGGGTAATGAATTATCGGTAAATTCGTCGAATAATACGAAAATATTGATAATGTTTTACCTCCCCTTAATTCCATTTAAAACTCGCTCCAAAACGTTATTCAAAATACGAGGTTTTATTCGCCTATCGACGATAAATAAAATTTCTACTTATTGTTGATATCTCGCACAAATTGTTAAAAGTTCTTAAATAATGGTATTAAGTTCGTTGAAAGCAAACTATCGTTTTAAGCGGAATCATTGCAAGCGGGTTTTTATAAATACCGTAATTTATTTTAGTCGCCGTCATGACGTAGTTGGAATTCTTTTCATGAACTCCCAAGTACGGGGCCCCGAGTTCGATTTCCGACAAAAATCCATTCGTTATTTGTCTCCCACCAATGTGTTGATAACTGCAAATCTTTGTTTGATAAACAGCTGGATTCTAGAAAAGTGTGTCATGGTAGTCCTGGTTAGAGAAATACCAGGAATCCATGGTTAGGTTATCCAGCCGTCGCGAAGCAACTGGAAAATTAATAAAATTGATTTTTTTTTCAAATCTAGTAGAAATAAAATTTGATTCTGATTGGCATTTTCCTAAAATGTTTGCATGTAAGGTATAAATTAAAACTGAGATGCCTTTGGATTTCCGAAGGTCATGTTTTATAAAAAAAAAAAAAAAAACTCTGTTTTTCTACACAAATGCATAGCTATTATAAATGTGACCTGCCATGCGAAAAGGGACCATCTGGGTAGTGCGTAAAGTTTCGACGCTGGTCTGACTGCACGGACTGCGCAGACTGACTAGGGTCGAAAGTTTTTGCACCGTACTTTTTTCTGAATCTCGAATGATCAATCTATCTTCCAGAAAAGAGTTTTTGAAATGTGACCTCTGGTTGGCCTGTACTAGAACCAATCTCTTTTTCAAACATCTTTTTGACAGAGTTCCCAGATGGTCCTTTTTCGCGTGACGGGTCACAAATGTAAAGTACAAACATAAAATGTTGGTGGGTGATCAAAATTTCGTATCTATACAAGCTGTAGATACGACAGTTTGTTCATCCAACGACGAAACGTTACCTGAAGTTGGCGTGTTTGATGTCATCGCTGCGGTGGGAAAAGATGCTGTTGAAGATACAATGCCGGACACTTTCGTCGTAGGCGAGTTTACAGGAACCGGAATGGTAGAAACACTTCCAGAGACTGTCGTAGAAGGGAAATGCCCAGAAACATGTGTCGGAGATACATGTCGGGAACTTGATGTCGGGGACATAATTCCTGAAAGGGACGTCGAAGGAGCAGTCGTAGAAACACGTTCTGTAGAAGTCATGGGTAAAATTTGCGTCTGGGACACATTGCCAGATATTGTAGTCGTTAAAACCTTTCGGGATGCTTGCTTCATTCCCGTGAAATTGTTTGTAGATATTGGCGTCGTCGCCATATATATGTTTTGAGGTGCCGGCTTTGTAGTCGTGAAAACCTTGCGAGCTACTGGCTTCGTTGTCGTGAAAACGTTTCGAGCTACTAGCGTCGTAGTCGTGAAATCATTTCGAGATACTGGCGTCGTAGTCGTGAAAACGTTTTGAGATGCCGGCTTCGTAGTCGTGAAAACCTTGCGAGCTACTGGCTTCGTTGTCGTGAAAACGTTTCGAGCTACTGGCCTCGTAGTCGTGAAAATATTTCTAGATACTGGTGTCGAAGTCGTGAAAACTTTTCGAGATACTGGCTTCGTCGTCGTAAAAACGTTGCGAGATACTGGCTTCGTAGCCATGGAAATATTCCGAGATACTGGCTTCATGGAAACTTTTCCAAGAACCGTGGCCATTGACGGTTTTTGACGAATTAGTGTCGTTGTTGACAGGATTTTAGATTTTGGCGTCAAAGAAACAATTTGAGAAAGTGATAGCATAGAACTTCTTCGAAAAGTTGGCACTATCGATATTTTCGGGTAAAATTGTATCGTAGAACCATTACTAGAATTCCGTAACGGACTCGTTGGACTGTAAAACCGCGGCGTTGCCTTCTTTGCAGTGGTATGCAAAACACTGGTAGTCGAAACCGTTGTAGAACAAACCATCGAGCAAGAACCAGACTGGGTAATATCAGCGTCCGTTTTATTACAGTGTGCAAAACATTCAACTTTCGTTGGTTGTGAACAACAGAGAGCACGGTATCGTTTTATTGTTCCCCTGTTAGCACCGCAACTACCACAATCCCAGCTCGTCCATTCCGAGTTGAATTCACAGTAGTTTTTGCATCGCTCGCGAACATTGGAACTTGTGCAAAGCGTCACGAAAGCAAGAATTAATATCATTTTTATTTGTGAATGTTCCAGTGGCATTTTAGTAAATTTGTCGATCATGTTTTATCCGTTGTATTTTCTCTGTCAACAAAATATCCGCTCTCTGCAAAGAAGCTCTTTGCCTGTAGATTTAGGTCCGTGGCCCATCACGCGAAAATGGCCCATTTAGGCAATTTGAATATTTAGATGTTTTGAAAGAGATTTGATGCAGCAGTGGTCAACAAATTATCAATTTTAAAAAAATAAATGTAATTAAAAAGAAGGAATATATGTTTTTTCTTCGTTTAGATTATATGATAGATATGAAAAGTGTTGATCCTGGTCAGACTGTGCCATCTGCACAGTCTGACCAGCATCGACGCTTTTCCAAACTACCCAGATGGCCCCTTCTCACTTGATTACCGCACATGTTAACCCACTTTACGAATTTTAAAACAAATCACTCAATGAATATGCAAGTGAACGTAACTTACTTCACAAAATAACAGCAATATCGCGATGTTACTAATAAACTCGTTATCACTCTTTAAAAATGGGACCGAAGGTCATAAGTCGTTTCCAATCTTCAAGGGCAGATATTATGAAGTAACTGCGGTGTTCCGATAATTTGGCTTAATCTTCGCCATCATG
Source organism: Fragum whitleyi (assembly GCA_948146395.1). Classification (NCBI taxonomy): domain Eukaryota; kingdom Metazoa; phylum Mollusca; class Bivalvia; order Cardiida; family Cardiidae; genus Fragum; species Fragum whitleyi. The sequence continues at coordinate 17,399,668 of OX411555.1, forward strand.
GGGAATGCAATACGCCATAAAATCTCCATATTCTTCAATAAATATTTTATTGGCGGAATGGGGTTAAACCATACTTAGATTGTTTTGTCAATGCGACAAACCAGTGAATAAATCAAGATAGAATATCTGAAAATGTACTTTTTTCCGATCGTAGGCGTACGTTAGCGGATGAAAAGTTGTATCGAATACTCTAGAACCACGTTATATTTTATACTGAACAAGGTATATTGTTAAACTGTTCATTTCCCGAAAACAAACAAACAAGCAAATAACAACAACAACAAAAAATAACATTGAAATAAGTTGAAACAACATGAAAGCAGGCTCTAATGATAAAAAAATTTCTTCGTCGAAAAAAATTAAACACGGTTTTCTTTCAGGTTTTGAATTTAAAATGAGTGCGTCAGCTCTGTGTTTAATGATGAAAACGTTCGCGAAACGTTCGAGAAACTTGGCCCCGCTAAAATGCAATTGAGAAGAAATGCAAAGCGGGGTAGTGTTTCTCGAACGCTTCGAGAATGCTTTCATCATTAGTTGCAGAACATGTATTGCCAGCCCTACGTTCTGGATACAAAAACGTCTCCCAACGTTTGGAATTATATATCCGTCCTTGTGAAAAGCAGTATGCAATTTCTTAAACGTTTCGGGAACATTTGAAATTGTACGCAGGACAGATCATTTCGGTTATATGTGCGTTACACAAAAAAGGGTCACATGGAAAGTGAAAAAAAAAGGAATACAGACCCTGGTCAGACTGCGCAAAATGACCAGACTGACCATGTCCGAAACTTTTCCTAGTTTTATACGATTTTCTGAATTGATAATGACCATTCTTCCTTACTTGATTCCCATTCCGATGGCTCAGTGCGAAACAGTTGTAACTGCCTATATGTTTATAGGCAGTTACAACTATTTCGTACTGAGCCATAGATTTTTAATGTGCAATTCTAGACGACCACTGCAGGGTCCAATCTTGTGAAGTTTCTACTAACAAGACCCCCCACTGCGTGACGGGTTACAAATAGTTCATGTCTAGTTAAACAGCCTTTTTTATCTATGATTTCGAAAGAAACGGCGTGAATGATTTTATAACTGCAATTTCATCGTGGATACATCACGAACGACCAATCGATTCATCGATTGCTTTATCAGTTGAACCACAGCGACCTGTTTTAAAATGCGACCTGCCACGCAAAAAAAGTCCCAATCTGGAAATTTCGTAGACAAATATTTGAAAAAGAAATTGATTCCAGTAGAGGTCACACGGCGCTTGGGTTCGAAAAAGAAAAAAAAACTTACGCGGAAAGGTAGAATGGTCATTCTAGATTCAGACTCACCCAGGGGTCCAAAGTTTCGACCCTAGTCGGCCCGCGCAGTCCGACTAGGGTGGCACTTTGCGGCACTACTCAGATTCCCCGTTTTTGCCTGACGAGTCTAAATTACGTGATATTCAATATCTTACAATAAATCATGTCGTCAAATTGACACTCATCTCGATTAAAACTATTCAGAAGCACTCGCCCAGCACTCCAATCATTCATTCCAAATACTCTCCAGAAACGCAAAAAACGCTTCGAACTGTTCAAAAACGCTTCGAAATCGTTCAAAATGATCAATATTTCAATCATTTTTTTCAAATAATTGCATGATTTTATTTTCTGGTGTTGATTTTTAAGTTCCTGGGTTATAAAACTTTTCTCAGGCTCAATTCAAAATTTTCTCAAATTTCAATTTGAGATTAAAGCCGTAATTCTGTTTTATTACTCATTTTAATGTGCTAACATAAAAGATGATATCAATAAGTTGTTATAAATAACAAGCTATTAATATTATCTTATATTTTCATACATTTATTTTAATTTTAAAAAATGAGAAAATAGAGCCTGAGTCCGAGAAAAGTTTTATAACCTTGGGCCTGGATTGTCCGCGGAGACGATGAAAAGTACGTAGATTTTATCAAAAGGGGCGAGGTTGAAAAAAATATCGATTTTGTTTTGCCTCCCCTTAAAGTTATTACAAACTCGCTTTAATAAATTAAGCTACACAATGGAATAATAATTACATAACTTTACACCAATTATTAATTTGATATAGGTTAGGACTTAACATTTTATTCAACATAATAGATTAACGGAAAGTTCGTAAACAATATTGAAAGCAGTCTCCGCGTGGAATTTATGGCATCGTTGTCTTACCCAGTTGGAGTTTATCATAGTACCCGGAATAATGAAACACTCTGTACTGATTTTTACCGTGACCCCGCGCTTATTTCATCACAGTCAAGGTTGATTAATTCCCAACCAAATATCATAACCTTTTCTTTAAAAGAAGCATTTAAAGTGCCCGGTTTTAGTCAGAACAAAACAGCATATATAGATTTACATCTTGGAAAGCCGCGACTCACTTCCCGCTCTTATGATCACGGTACGGTTGGTCCACGGAAGTAAATCTTCTGTATATTGGTGTATATCACTGATTTTGCAATAAATGAGACGGCTTGCTTCAGTGCCGTGCTCAGAATAAAAATATATAGGGCGTATTTTTCTATTCGCGGCTAAGATAACAGTGATAAAAGTCTCTCAGCTCAGAGAAACATTTACACCGATATACTGTCGACTAATGTATGAAGCCTTTTGTGATAGTCGACAGTGGGACCAGTCTAAGAAACGACCAGAGAGGGCTAAATAGTCCGTAAATTAAACGATTTAATTAATTTTAATGTACAATTTTTGTTATTTTTTTTGGTAATTTTTATTTCTTTAAAAATTGAAAAATTGGTTTGAAAACATAGCCTGAATGCAATGATAGACGATTTTTTATGGCAGTTATTCTTTAAAAAATATCAGATTTATTTTTAGAATATCTTGAACATTGCGTCATTCGATCCTTTCCGGTTTCTTGCGAGAACGGCAGGTTTGACGATTAAACTTATCTAGGAAAATCGGTCATAATCGAAAGACTTAGACAAAACTTTCCTGTTGGTAGATTAATCTGGAGAGAAAAATTCATATGCCTTAACAATAAAACTTTTGCCACGCATAGGAAAAGAGCTATGACAAGAAATCGCCCTCGAGAACTACAACTTTTTCTTGCCACATCTGGTTCAAAGCTTTAAATTTTATAATAGAAATACATTTAGAAATTGTTTGAGTAAAAGACTTATTGTCAGATTGACATGTTTGTGTTTGTTGTATTTACTTGAGAAATTGTAGGGAAAACAAGTTGCCCGAAAATGAATATAAAATTTTCTCTGTATGGACAAAATTTAGAAAGAAAGTGTGACCCATGGTTGGGAAATGTCCCCACAAAGGTTTTCCTGTGTGATGAGTTATGTGGCCAATAAGCTTAAAAAAAGCTCTGTTGAAAGCTTGTTAAAAATACAATCAATGATCATTTTGTCATAGGGTCCAGATGAGGATAATGTTCATGTGAAAAACTTGATGAAAGTTAAATATATTACTAATACGAGAAAGTTGCAATTTTAATTCATTTAATGAAAAGTGCAGTGTATGCGTTTAAGAAATGGTGTTTTTCATGTTTCATTCTAGATTCTCGTTGGTTCTTGTGGGTAAAATGGAAATTTATTTCAAATGTTCCCACTCAGTGTTTATTCTAGGTTTTAAAAATGTGGGGGATTTTAGCCCAAAAATTGATGCCATGTAGAAATTTGGTAATTCATGCTCTTTGTTTTTAGTAAAAAATCCCCCACAGATCCAGAAAATATGGGGGATCTTTGAGAAAAGTGGGGCAATCCCCCTGCTTAGAATAAACACTGCCGACCTCTTCAATTTGGGGGTGAAAATGGTTATTTTACACCATCAGGGATAAGTTAGGGATGAGATAATCAGAGATTCTCTCATTTTACTGCCAGTAATCTCATTGAAACAGGCTGAATGAGAGAAAAATCTCAAAGCAAAATGAAATTTGGACAAGGATTTGGTTGACCTCCTTGCCAGTAACTCTTAATTTCTCGTTAGATTTGCTGAATGAGATATTTTTGAACATGATATTCTGAGCCAGAATTATCCCTGCAACATGCATGTACCCCCTCTATATGAGACGAAGAAGGCACTGAAAGCCTTGTTTTGATTGTAAATTATCCCATTCAGGAGATTCTGGAAACCATGCATACAGTTTAGTTTAACCCTTGTCATGCTGAACCCGGAATATTCCTGCTTTGGCAGGAGCCATGGTCAAACATCAGCCTGCACATAATATGCAGTCTGATGTAAGTCTAGAGCACCTGTTTCTCACTTTCAAACCAGAATAGTCAATAGATTTAGTTTTTCAAATAAAAATTGACCTGCAGTTGGTTCTTTAAGTGATTTTTGCCCTTTGATTTTGATGCAAATGTTTAGCCAAAATTTATTCAGCATGACAAGGGTTAACATCATGATTACTCTTCACTGACAGCTCCTGTTTCTTTTCAGGAACACCATGAAGTTCAACAAGTTTGTGTCCTCTTCTAGGAGGAAAGCTAGAAAACGATACTTCAATGCTCCCTCACACATCCGTCGAATATACATGAGTGCTCCCCTGTCCAAGGAACTCCGACAAAAATACAATGTACGATCCATGCCTATTAGGAAAGATGATGAAGTACAGGCAAGTTCACTTCCACTCATACCGTCAAAGTGCAATTATTCTCACCAGGGATTATTTTGGGATGGGCTGAACTGATTTTCGGGACAAACTATTTGTTTAAGGCTAAATCTCATTACAGCTTTGGATGGGCTCCATATATAATCTATTCAAATCTGATGCTTATTTCATTCCAGGATAGGTATGAAGGATTCTTTGGCCAACCACTTTTTCCTAATGGCCAATATTTTTTGCATATGGCCCATCAAAATCTTAGATTTTATATGTAGTTGAATGGGACATGGGCCATTGGACCATTTCAATGGCCCATCCTGAATTTGGTCCAGAAATATCTCAGCTCACATCAGACCAGGGCTCTTGTTTGACCCATAAGCCAAGGATTTTACCCCCCCCCCCCCCCTAAATGTGAAAATGTCTTAATTTGACCCCTAGAAATTTCTCCCAATGGGTCATTTTGACCTTGAGAGAAATCACCAAGGGTCAAAACAGTTTTATACCTAAGATCAAGGTTCGCACAGTCTTAAAAAGTCCTTAAAAATCAAGCTATGGCCTTAAGAAGTCCTTAAATGTCTCCTGACCTTAAAAAGACCTTAAAACGTCCTTAAATTCTAGTTGTAGGGCCTTAAATCTGTTGAGAAAGCAAAAAGTTTGTTTATTTCTTAGAATTTTAAAAAATCCTGTAGAAAAACAGGGATTCAGATTGGCGTCGGCCATCGGCCATTTGCCGAACAAAAGTTTTAATGGCCGAGAAAAAATGTTTAACTGGGCCATTAGGGCGGAGGGAAAATATGGTTACCGGACAAAAAGGCCGAGAAAAATTTAAAGAAATCAGACAAAAATGGAAATTTCCATCTGAAAATTAGTAAAAACTCATTCTTCTCTGCTCGAGAAAGTTACCTCAGTGATGCCTGGTTCTGGAATATTCCATATCAAAAGCCGAATATTTTAAAATCGAACGGTGAATAACCAGTCAACTGGTTGATTCTATATTTAGAAAATTGGAATTCCCAAAGTTGTTAATTTTTAATCTAACCATCTGGATGTTCAGCGAAATTAAATAAACACTTTTTAAACCTCACTATCTCTGAAAAAAATATAAAGGGTTTTTGAATACAGATGACATCAAGGAAATAATAAATTTGCAATTATTTGACTAGTTCTTCGCAGAAATTTTGTGCCAGTGAAACTTTCGTCTGCACAATTTTTGCAGCAGAATATTTTTAAAAATAGTCCTGTTTTGATACCAAAAAATTAGTGTAGATGTATTCTTCCCTTGGAATAAAATATTTGATTCCAAAATATTTAGAAAATTACGTCCTGTTTATCTAAACATAAACAAAAATAATTCGTAGTTGACAGGTTAACTGTACTAGTAACCGGACAATCCATTATTCGGATATTTATAGACATAGGGAAATTAATTCAGCAAGCCAAGCAAATCAATTTTCAGCCATCAGAATTACCGGTAATGATTTATATATTATACTGAAATAGAATTGACAAGCAAGTTATGATTTCCAAAAATTAAATCCAGTTTTTTTATCATTTTTGTAGGGAATGGTTTTATCTCTTTAATATGAATAATTGACAAAAACGACAACCAATGATTATGTGAATTTAACATTTTATTATAGAAAAGACATTCTACCCTTTTATGTAAAGACCCAATTACGGGGTCTTTGATTAATAACAGTCAACCACAATATGCAAAAAAGAGACAAGCGAAAAACAACTATCATATTCAATATCAGAGCTATGGCTCAATTTGAGTTCAATATTGCACTCATAATTTGCAAATTTGTAACTTTACCTTGTAGTATGACAGAGACCAAAAAATTCATGACATGTTAGCATTTACAAAAACCATGCCAAATTTCCTGACTGTAAATTTGATTTTTGGTAAAGGTATTGTGGCCTAAAGTTTTTCTGAGTCTAGGACAAAATGGCCTAAAGAAATTTCAGTTTTTAGGCCATTTGTCCTGAGACAATTGTGTCCAATCTGAATCACTGAAAAAAAAGAAATACAACAGACCACAACATCTGGGTCCGAGAATTCCGATGTCGGCCGATGACTGCCGAGCAATGACGTAGTGTTTCCTTATATATTGATGGTAACCAATCAACAAGGAGCATTCGCTGCTGAAGCTGAAAATTGCGCCATCTAAGGATAAATTCAGCCAATGAAACGATCTGAATTATTCACTACGTCCCTTGTACGTCCATCTTGTGTAGTAATAGGATTTTGAAAAGCGTTGACGCGAAGAAAAATGCCTGGAAAATGCACAATTCTATGTGAAATGGATAACGGACTATCCATGGCGAGGGAAGTAAAAACAAACATTTACAAAGCATACTGTTATTAATGTCAGAAGAAAATCGATCTTTGTGAAATCGACGTGTTCGCGATGAAATTGTATGCTAATCGTTATCCGAGAGCGCATCCAAAGCTTTCGACAAACAAGCGGGATTACTGAGCTTTTTTGTTTCACTGACAACAAATCTAGTCAAGCAAGCGAAGTATATTCTTTTCCTAAGGCGGAGTTGACGTGTACAAAGTCAGATCGGCCATTTTGCATTGGTCATACCCCACCCACTGGTTTATGCCTGCTAAACCTTCGGCAACCATTGATAGTTTTTTCAGGGGGGCAATGTATTGAAAGCAGAAGTTTTATGGACAGTAAAACAGTTGTTTCTCATAATTCTTATAATTCTAATGGAAATATTGCAAAACTATTCAATTCTATGATTCCTAGATAGCAATATAGCTAAATAATTTTCCTGTGGAGAAAGGAAGTCGGCCTATCTTTGCTGTTTAACTGTACGATAAAACTGACTAACACAATTTTAAGGTGGATTTTTAACAAAAATTTGGCCTTGAAAAAAAAAAAATTTTGGCCTTAAACAGACCTTAAAAAGTCCTTATATTTATGTGCCTAGTTTCTGTATGAACCATGTAAGATGTTCACAAATTTTACTATCTTAAAAGTTTTACAATTGAGTTGGAACTCTGGCTTAGTCAACTTTAATGAAAAAAATTGATAGATTTTGTCATTAGTCTAGATATGGGCTTATGATAGTGTAGGGTGGAAAGAAATCTATGATTTTTCTTAGCATGCAACATAAATGAAGTAGACAGTAAGACAACTATGTCCTGAAAACAAGTAGTTCAGAAGATTTGTGTTTGTGTTAAAGACCTAAAACTTCAATTACCTTGAACTACTTCTTTGTTGTACACCTGGTGTTGAGCAGGGAAGGAAGAAAATTATTACCCTGATAAGCCCAACAGTAACTTGACAACATATGACCTTATAGCGTGCAGGGGGAGACAAACTTGGCTAGGACATAGTCCATAAACTGGAGAGGACAAATTTAACTATTTGCTGGAACATCCTCTTTATGCTAACATTAAAAAAACTTATTTCAATAAGCATTTTTAGCTCCACTGGCTGAAAGCCACTGTCCGTCGTGCGTCCGTCCGTACGTGCGTCCGTGCGTCCGGTCGTAAACTTTTTCTTTAAAAATCTTCTCCTCAGAAACTACTGGATGGATTTCAACCAAACTTCACAGGAATGATCCTTGGGTGACCCTCTTTCAAAGTTGTTCAAGAAATTTTGATCCAATGAAAAACATGGATTTAATGGGCGTGGCTAATTTCCAAATATGGTAAAAAGTGACTTTTCTCAGGTTCTAACTCATGGATATCAACCAAATTTAATATGACTGATCCTTGTGTGACCCTTTATCAGTCTACAAAAAATTATTGTGATCGGATGAAAAATATGTATTTTATGGGCGGAGGTCATTTCTCTATATGTTATATAGTGGAAACTTTGAAAATCATTTTCTCAGAATCTAATTGAAAGATATCATCCAAATTTTACATGAATGATCCTTGGGTGACTCTTTATCAGTCTACCAACAATTATTGTGATCGGGTGAAAAATATGTATTTTATGGGCGGAGGTCATTTCTCTATATGTTATACAGTGGAAACTTTGAAAATCATTTTCTCAGAATCTAACGGATAGATATCAACAGAATTTTACATGAATGATCCTTGCGTGACCTTTTATCAGTCTACCAAAAATTATTGTGATCGGATGAAAAATATGTATTTTATGGGCGGAGGTCATTTCTCTATATGTTATATATAGTGCAAACTTTAAAAATCATTTTCTTAGAATGTTACTGATGGATATCAATCAAACTTCATTAGTATGATCCTCGGGTGATCCATTATCATTCAGCCAAAAATTATTGTGATTTGAAGAATAATATGTCTTTTATGGGCGGAGGTCATTTCTCTATATATGTAAATAATAGTGGAAACTTTGAAAATCTTTTCAACATCAGTAGAAGCCAAAATACCTAAAAATCTAGTCAAAACTTAGATTTGCTATTACAAAAAATTCAAGCCTGTGGAGCGACACAAGCCATTCATGGCTTTCTAGTTATGTACATCTGAATGTGTTGAAATTTGTGAATTTGGTGAAATCGAATAATAGAAATATTTTTTCTATGTAAATCTTTGTAAATTTTTAGAAGAATTTTTTTGCATGGAACTGACATAGTATGAAATACTTAGTTTTACAATATTCATTGTTTTATCTGTTTTTCAGCTACTCTTCGAGACATTCATGAAAAGTTTTTGTAAACTGTTGGTATACAAGTCATGTGTTATGCTATTTGAAATGTTTATCTATGACAAAGAAACTGTATAGTTTGTGAAATAAAATTATCTATCTTTCTATCTTTAGTTATCTATGAAAAATAATTAGATTGTCAAATTAGAGAAAAATTGCCATTTTGTGGGAGGGAGGAGGGCATATATTGTATACATTGTATTTAATTGAAAGTTATTCCTTATAGGTCAGTAACTACCTGGTAAGTTTAATTCTAATTTTGATTTAATTCTCCAGGTCGTTAGAGGTCATTACAAAGGTCAACAAGTAGGTAAAGTGACCAACTGTTACAGAAAGAAGTATGTTGTGTATATTGAGAGAATACAAAGAGAGAAGGCCAACGGAGCCACAGTCAACGTTGGCATTCATCCATCAAAAGTAAGTCAGATTCATCTATCTACAGTGACCATGTCTATTAAACAACCTTGTATTATTCAGAGACCCTTCTCAAAGCATTCTTTTTATCAATATATCTTAAAAAGTACATTTTATTCGTAAAAGAATATTGAAAATGCATTCTATGCTGTTAAAACAAGTTAGAATCATTTTAACACCATAGGATTTTGGAGAAATACACAGTGCATACAAATTCATTAACACATATGTTAATTATTTGTCCAACAAGGGGTGGCCTTGTAAGTGGTCACTTAAGGATTGTTTTACTGTAATTCAGATAGCAGGACCATGCAGGGTTTGACACATACTCGGGGCTACAGATAGAGGGAGCATTTTCTATTACAAATAAGATTATTTTACCATAACTTTCACTAATCATATATTGTGGATACTCATTTGAATGTCTAATTGAGCCTATTCAAATGGGTACCCTTAAAGTAGGGTTTAATGAGAAATAACCCCTCTTATCTGTACCTACCTCTGTTGCTTAATTTTGCTACCAGCCGGCCAGACCTATAATTGAAATCTTTCAGGTTCTCCATCATAGTAATAGGTCCTCCATGAAATCTGCATTTATTTAAAACAACGGATCTATAGTCTTTTGGAAGAAATAGCTGTCTGCAAACAATGTCTTCTATTGTTTTCAATTGGATAATATGAGAAATATGAGATGGGAAAAGAGAAACTACTTTTCAAAATTGTGTGTTTGAGGAGTAATATTGGCTTATGATTGCGGGCCTGCATGATCTACAAAATAAGATCATGCACCAGTCATAACTAAAATTTGTAGGTCAAGTGGGCCTGAGAGGAGATTCAAATATAGTCTCGATAAAACTTGTTCAAAACCTGTGTTTTGGTTGATAATTGGATACTGTATTAATGAGATTAAAAATAAGTTCCCAACCCCTTAAGTTTTGTTAAGAAGTTAAAAATATAGAATGGTTATGGGTTTTGCCTAGATACAGTTAAGATTAAACAGTAAAGGAACGTGTATCTTGTAAATTTCTGTCTAACTCCTGAAAAGATGCCTTTGAAATCTCCTGTGGGTTGATAAAAATAAAAGAATACATGTATGAGTGTACCTTAAAACGATAAAAATATTTCCCTGGTACTCAGGAATAGACTGATGGTGTCTGTACCTATTTTTACAGGGATATATAAAAGTTACATAGCTGGATAGTTTAGTTTTATAGCCAAACTTCCTTACCAATCTAACAACACTGCTATAATAAATTTTTCATACTTTACAAAAAATGATTTGGATCAAATGAATTATTAAAAGCAACATGGGTGTATATTTTATAATTTACTTGAACAGTTGATTATTATAAGTTCTCCAAATAATTTATTCAGTCATAGCACAGTTGGTAGGGCCATAGGGTTGCAGGTTTTGCGAGTCTGAGACTCTCAATTAAGTAGCCAGGACCGAATCACTCTCAAACTATCAGATGTGAGCCCAAAAGACGATCTAGAGATCGGCTTCAGAAACTCTTCAATCCTTTCCTGAAGTTGAGTCCCAAATAGTCAATATTTAATCATTACTTTCTTTACCTTTTATAAGGAAATAGCCCTGTATTTATATAAAAACAATTTTAATGCTGAAAAGAAATAGTCATATCTTAAAAAGGGACTCCCAAACTAAGATATGACCCATAGGATTCCAATTATTGAGTCCTTTGACCCCGTTTTGTTAAAATCAGACTAAAACCTTTGGACAACAGCCTCATTAATCATGGGAGCATGAGTTTCATCCTCAAAAAACGGCAAACAATTTGATTTTGTCCGACTAATGTTTCCTACTTTTGTCTGATAGTTTTATTCATGTGGGATGAGCAGCTGGAGTCTGATGGGATGTTTTGGTAGCACTAGTAGTGATAGAAATACCAGGAATCAATAGGGAGGAGCTCTAGCAGCTGCATTATGACTGAAAATTGATAAAAGTGGCATTGTTACTTAGTTGCTCAACAGAATAACAGATGCAGATGTTCGAAGATCTCATATCTCTTCAATATTTCCCTGGTACTCAGGGATAGACCTATTGGTCTATCTCTATTTTTACAGGGATATATAAATGTTAGATAGCTGGATAGTTTAGTTTTATAGCCAAACTTCCTTACCAATCTAACAATATTGCTTTAACCACTTTAGGATGCTTTACAAAGCAGAGATTTGTATTAAAAAAAAAGAAAAAATTACTAGCAACTTGAGTGTATTTACATTTATAGATGAGTATAGATGAGTATGAGTTCCCCCAATAAATTGGTCACCAAATAGTGCATTTGTTAGCACATGGGCGTCTAAACCATGGGCAACTGCAGGCAGTCATTCTTCCCGACTAATTGTCTCACCAATGGGTTGATAATTGTAGACCTATGTGAGATAGCAGCTGGAGGCAAGGAAAGGATGTGATGGTTGTAATGGTGAGAGAAATACTAGGAATCCATGGTTGGGTGCTCCAGCCTCTGTGATACAAGTGAAATAACATTTAAAGCGACATAAAACTCCATTCAATCAATCTATCTAAACCGTGGGAGTATGGGTTTGACCCCTGACAACAGCTAACAACTTGTTTGACAACTGTCTCCAACCAGTTAGTTGATAATTAGAAGACCTGTGTGGGATGAGAATGTCTAAACTAAAGGAGGCTTAGACGGGATGTCGTCAGTTAGTTGATAATTTGAAGACCCTTGTGGGATGAGAATGTCTAAAGGGGGCGTAGACGGGATGTCGTCATAGTACTAGTAAGAGAAATACTAGCAATGTATGATGAGGTGCTCTAGCCTACTGCAATATGGCTGAAAATTATCAAAAGTTGTGTTATACCCCAAACAAACTGTCAAAGCTATTCAGTTATTTGACCGAATAACAGATACTGTATTTCTCTGAATAAATGCTCCAGAGAGCTATACAAAACATGGTCAAGGAGCTTTTATTTAGTATGCATCTCCGATTAAAAAAATTAAACCTATGTCTTTATTAAGGCCTTTTTCCCTTTAATTTGAGGTAAATTTCCTCTAATTGCTTAGAGGAAATTCACATCAAATTACAGAAGAAGTCTCAACAAGTTCTTAATATTTAGGCATTTGGAGTGGGATTTCTGAGTAAAAAATGTACGGGTGCTACTATTAGGGAGGGCACTATTATTAGGGGAAATGTGGTACAAAGGTTTTGAGATCACATATCTCTTCAATATTTCCCTGGTACTCAGGGATAGATCTATGGGTCTGTCCCTATTTTTACAGGGATATATAAATGTTAGATAGCTGGATAGTTTAGTTTTATAGCCAAACTTCCTTACCAATCTAACAATATTTCAATTTTCCATCAGTGGTGGTCTGAAGAGTCTCTCCATCTTACTAGGGACTTGCAAATGTAAGATTTGTCAAAAGTTTAGTTATACAGCAATGACCTTCTAAATGAATGGGTTAGTGCTAAAATCATACTTGGATGTTGTCATGATTAAAAGTGAGTGGAAGTGGCCATAGTCTTGTTGCTAAAATGTGTATTTTCATATCTCTGTGTTAAGAGACTCATTTAAATAAAATCCCTTAGAAAGGAATATCAATATTTCCCCTAAACTGGGAAAGGCCTAGAATTTTTTGTATCTTTTCCTACAGTCATAAATTAATGAAAAAGTTAGGTTGTAATTAAATTTGTAAATCAGCCAATCTCCCTTGCAAAGGCTAATCTAATATCAAACAGCTGTTTTAGAAAGGCCTATTACCTTTAGATATAACCAGTTCCCTAGTAGCTGCCATCATAGCGCAGTTTGTAGCATGTCAGCCTCTCATTCACAATTGGGACACAGCTTTGATCGCCTATGACGGCACTCATCCTCTCAGTCTTTTTGTCTCCTACCAATGGGTCAATAATCATTTGACTTATGTTGGATAGCAGCTGGAGGCTAGGAAAGGGTCATATGGTAGTACTGGTGTGAGAAATATCAGAAATCCATTGTTAGGTGCTCCAGCTTCTGCAAAATAACTGAAAGATTGTTGAAAGCAGTGTAAAACCCAATTTGAACAAAAAAAAAACAATGTTCCCTGATTCCCAGAGAATTACTAATGTGTTTGTCTCTATTGCTGTGGGGATATATAAATGTTGGATAGATTGATTAGTTGTATTTAAAGTTAATGAGCTAATCATCCTTCACAAATCTTACAACAAATTAATTTCTACTGTCTTTGCTGTTTAATTGGAATTCAATGTCTAGGGCTTTAGAATATTTTTGATTTAATTGACAGAGAATTAAATAAGTAAGAGCAATTTTGAGATCAAGTCCTTCTTCAATATTTCCCTGGTACTCAGGGATAGACCTATGGGTCTGTCCCTATTTTTACAGGGATATATAAATGTTAGATAGCTGGATAGTTAAGTTTGATAGCTAAACTTCCTTACCAATCTAACAATAATTCAATTCCCTATGATGATGGTGATTGCTTGCTAATTTTACTAGCCTGAGGATGAACATTGTTGGTCTCTATGAAATTGACACTCATCTCAATCAAAAACCATTTAAAAATACTGGCTCAGCGCTCAAAGCATCCATTCCTGTGACCATGCAGAGCCACACACCCCCTCCCCTGAAAAATAAGAAGATTTAATGAACTTATTATTGATCATGTGTTACCTCCCTTAAAAATAGTTCAAAACTTGCTCCACACACTCATTCAATTTCATTCCAAAATTGGTAAAATTGGCAATTTCACAATGTTTATAAATGGAGCATGGTTCTAACCTACATTCTGCAACCTCTTTCAGTAAGGCCAAATATAAAAATTCCAAAAAAATTAGAAGGGATTAAATAAAATCCTTAAAATTGATAAAAAGCCACCATCATAGCGCAGTTGGTAGCACGTCCGACTGTCAATCTAGAGGTCCTGGGTTTGATCCCGGACGGCGGTGCTCATTCTTTCCAATTCAATCAATAGATGTTACCAGGCTTCAGACCTGTAATTAATAGCAGCACTTTGTACATGTATTTAAAATCTGACCAGTTTTGATAAATAATTGCCTTTCCTTTTCTAAAATTTGCATAATTACCAAACGGAAAACATTGTAGAAAAGAAGAAATTGCTTGTCGAAAGCAATTTCTTCTTTTCCAACAATGTTTTCCTTGCAATTTATCTTGAATAAATTAAAATTAAAATTTGGTTTTCATCATGAAGGAAGGACCTTTTGTTAACAGGGAGGACCTGTAATTGTTTGGTCTAGCAGCTCCTTCAGACTGGTGGCAAAACATAATTAGTGTCAAACCCTGCACTTATTGTGTGTTGGTATTTATTTCAAAAATACAATTTTAAAGCCACCGTCATAGCACAGTTGGTAGCATGTCGGACTGTCAATCTAGAGGTCCTGGGTTCGATAGCTGATGGCAGCATTCATTCTTTCTGACTATGTCTCTTACCAATGGGTTGATAATTGTTGGCCTTTGAGAGATAGCAGCTTAGAGCTGGAGGCTAGGAAAGGTTGCGATGATTGTATTGGTGAAAGAAATTCCGGGAATCCATTGTTAGGTCCTCCAGCTGCCCGCATATAACTGAAAAATGTTGAAATCAATCAACCACATTAAAACTTTCCTAGTTTGAAAAGGAAAATCAGGTAGTGTGGACCAAGAACAGATTGCACATGTATATGTGCTGTCTGATCCTTGTCTATGTCTCCTGCCAAAAGCAGTAATACTTAAGGGTTTAGTATGACAAGGGTTACTTTACTTTTCACTTTATTTTCAGGTTGTCATAGTAAAATTGAAGATGGACAAAGATCGTAAAAAGATCCTTGAACGAAAAGCCAGATCCAAGGGCAAGTCTGACAAGGGAAAACACACAGAGGAATCTATTATGGAAACTTCATGATTATTGTCAACCTTGTATTGTACAGACATTTAATAAAAGAGAAAAATTCCACAGCTTTAGTCTGACTTCAACAAAAGGGTGTCAAAATGATATACCTCGTTTGTAAATGAATTTAGAAAAAACACTTATTAAAGGTAAACAAAATTATTGGATCATATATATTGACTATTTGGAGCCCAACTTCAGGAAAGTATTGAAGACTGTTTAATACAGTTTTCAATTCTTTCCTGAAGTTGGTCCCCAGAGGGTCTTTGGGAATCATATCAGATAGTTTTTGCCAGTTATCTGCAAAATTTATGGCCAAGGGACATAAAATAAACAGCAAATAGTTTTGGGCAACATAGTTATTTTTAACTTCAGCATATTTAAGCATTTAAAATTGCATATTTAAAAAAAAATAAATATAATGTTGGAAAACATAATCGCCGTAAGTTTACATGGAGACTTTGGAAACAAAATTGTGACTAATGTACAAGGACTAAGTGGTTGAGGGGTTAGTACCGTCCCTGCCTGCATTAAAATTCCGCACATTCTTAACCCTTTGCTGTTTAATCCCTGCTTTTTACGTGCCTGTGATTTTATGATTGAGAAAACATTGTGAAAAAAGAAGAAATTGCTTCTGACAAGCAATTTCTTCTTTTTCCACACTATTTTCTACCCTACAGAATGGTTATTTTTCAAATTAAATCCACTTTAAATTTTCGTCTGCAAAACCTTTGAATTCGGACAGGTCCAAAATTTTGTAAAACAGGAAAGGGTTAAAGCAAAATATCCATAAGAACAAAGAAAATTACAAGCATAGTCGAAAACCATGTTTGCAACAAAGCAAAAAGCAGCAAAAATACGACAATATAATTATCACTCATTCTTTATAAATATCACTATCTAGTGGAATAGCTTGCCAAATGCTACAGTGTATGCAGGCTCGTATGTGGCCGTTTAGACGATCCTCATAAAACGAATGCCAATAATGTGGCAGGCAACACACACTTCCGGTGTATAAAAGCTTTTAAGGACTCTGCAACGTACAGATATAGACTTGGTATCATCTGCCCGACGTCATCAGTATGTACATCCACAGCTGGTTCCTTGTCACCTGACCTTACCCATATGGCAGGGGATTGGAGATAATCTACCGGGAAATTATTTGGCGGCTTATTTTCTTACTCTTGTGCAGCATACTGTTTGTGCCAGATGGCAAAATTTAAGACCACTGGTAGATCCGGAGAGGGTTCAAACGACCCCCTCCCCCCCTCTGATGATTTGTTTCCTTGTCAAATGGAAATTCAATCAAATTTGGTAAAAAGAACCCCCCCCCCCCAAAGTAAGGTTCCTTAGGGTCTCCTCTTAAGTCCGTACATAAACTGTAAAATGTAAAATGGATTTCGTTTTAGCTGTCCCAATTTGATTGTGAAAATGGTGTGTTGGATACGTTCCTTTGGGGATAAACTCCAGAAAAGAATTGAAGGCTGTTTCAAACGGTCTTTAGTTCTTTCTGAAATTGAACTCCAGAGGGTCATACAGACTTACACCAGTTAGTTTGGAGAGTTCTGGCTACTTATTTTCGAATCCCAAACCTTTGTCACTTAAAACCCTATTGGAACGTTCGAAACCATTGTCACTTAAAACCCTATCGGAACGTTCCAAACCTTTATCCCTTAAAACCTGTCAAAACTTCTATATTCAAACCCCCTTTACAGAAATCCTAGACCCGCCATTGAGACGGGTCAAATATCAAGTTGTTGCTGATAACCACCAAGGTTTTATATTAACTCGTTGATAATTTAGAAATAGTCAAGTAGTATCAAAGCTGAGCGACCGTCATAGCGCAGTTGGTAGAGCGACAGACTGTCATTCAGGAGGTTCTGGATTCAATCCCCGATGGCGGCACTCATTCCTCCCCACTACGTGTCTTCCATCAATGGGTTGATAATTGAGGTCAATGGGGCAAATAAAAAAAATTATGTGGGCTCTAAATGCAATTTTTTAGCTCCACTGGCTGAACGCCACTGGGGCTATTGTCATGGCGTTGTGTCCGTCGTCCGTCCATCCATATATGCGTCGGGTCGTAAACTTTTTTCTTTAAAAATCTTCTCCACAGAAACTACTGGATGAATTTCAACCAAACTTCACAGGAAATATCCTTGGGTGACCCTCTTTCAAAGTTGTTCAAGAAATTAAGATCCAATGAAAAACATGGATTTAATGGGTGTGGCTAATTTCAAAATATGGTAAAAAGTGAGTTTTCTCAGATTCTAATTGATGGATACCAATTAAATTTTACATGAATGATCCTTTGGTAAACCTTTATCAGTCTACCAAAACTTATTGTGATCAGATGAAAAAAATGCATTTTATGGGCGGAGGCCATTTCTCTATATCAATATTTTATATAGTGGAAACTTTGAAAATCATTTTCTCAGAATGTAATTGATGGATATCAACCAAATATCACTGGAATGATCCTTGAGTGAACCTTTATCACTCTAACAAAAATGAATGCGATGGGATGAAAAATATGCATTTTATGGGCGGAGGTCATTTCTCTATATGATATATAGTGGAAACTTTGAAAATCATTTTCTCATAATGTAATAGATGGATATCAACTAAATTTCACTAGAATGATCCTTGAGTGAACCTTTATCATGCAGCCAAAATTTTTGTCATTGGACGAAAAATATGTCTTTTATGGGCAGAGGTCATTTCTGTATGTGTTGTATTGTGAAAACTTTGAAAATCATTTCAACATCAGTAGATCCCAAAACATCTTAAAATCTAGTCAAACCTTAGATTTGCTATTTCAAGAATTTCAAGCCTGTGGAGCGACTCAAGCCATTCATGGCTTTCTAGTTTGCTGAAATACCTTGAAACTTGTTAAAAATGTCTGTCTCCATGATTTCTTGGCTCAGGCAAAAATTGAATCAAGGTGGGAAGACACTAGGACAAAGGTTCAATTCTCAAATTGATTGCCAACATGAAATTTAGGATAAGTGGCATTTTGCAACATTAGTAAATTATGCCTTAATTGAGGGCTTGGGGCCAATGGCCCTCTTGTTAGCATTTCTAGCTCACCTGAGCACATCGTGCTCAAGGAGAGCTTTTCTGATCATTGAATGTCTGTCGTCTGTGTCCGTTGTGTGTTGTCTGTCGTCCGACATCAACAATTTCAGTGTTTACACTGTAGAGGCCACAAATATGATCCAATCTTCATGAAACTTGGTCTGAATGTTGGTATGGTCACAAGGATGAACCCTATCGAAAATTGGAAGGATCCATGCCATATTACGGGAAAAGGAGCATCATTGACAATTTTCATGTTAAGGCTCTAGAGGCCGCAAATATGGCCCAATCTTAATGAAACTTGGTCAGAATGTTGGTCAAGTCACTAGGATTGGAGTCCGTGGTCCAGTGGTAAGGACGGTTGCTTTGGGATCGAAAGGTCCCGGGATCGAATCCCGGCCATATCACGGGAATTTTTCTGAGCAAAAAATTTACTCCACGTTGCTCCTCTCCACCCAGGTGTATAAATGGGTACCTGTGAGAATGAGCGCCGTTTGTTAACAGCCGACTTGCAATTCGATGATCGGGGGTTAAAGTGTGAAGTCGGTTGAATATGCCTGGCATAGAAACAGACTATAAACCTAACTTAAACTTTTTTTTAACTTTAAGGATGAACCCTTTTGAAAATTGGAAGGATCAAAGCCATATCACAGGAAAAGGGGCCTTAGTGATAATCTTCTTGTTTACACTCTAGAGGCCACAAATAATGCCCAATCTTGATAAACTTGGTCAGAATGTTGGTCAGGTCACAAAGATGAACCCTTTTGAAAATGGAAAGGATCTGTTCTAAAATTTTGATATTAAGAGAACGATCAAAAGGAATAAGATTTTATTTGTGATTCATCGAGGCACGACTTGCTTTGTCTGACAAGTATAGACAATCAATTTCAAGTGAGTGATCAAAGATCAATTTTACTTTGAAATGATGGATAACGGTTTCTCATACCCCACTCTTTCGTGCGGAACTATACAGAAAAGGGAGAGGGGTATATGCATATGAGATTCAATTTTTTGATAATACTTGCACAGATCCTATGCTATGGGTACTCCGAACATTGACATCGCTGGCATATTATAAAATAAAAAAATGTCAAAGTTCAAGTTAACTATGTTGGTATAAGGTTAACTTTGTGATCGCAGGTACTGTGCTTGTCGGAAATCGTAGATTCTACCATCTTATACTAAGGGCAATGGATGTTTTGGCTTTTTCGAGAAGAAGCGACCGTTTCGATTGTCCTTCACTTGCGAAGATGAGTTGTTCTGATACTGAGTCTATATCAACCGATTTTTCCAGTTTCAAGGGTCCTTAATGACTCTTCGTAAAATTCTAGCGTACCCTTAAAATTCTTTTTTTGGTGTTATACCGTGGCAGTCAATTAAAGCTTTTGAGTAGGCTTTAAAAGCTCTTCAGAGCCCTGAATCATAAGATTTGAGTAAGAAGTGTAACCGATGAAGATAATGCGCGAAGTTTGGTAAAGTGGTCTCCCATGAAATCGTCCCCAAATAAATGAATCGGACTAAAGCAGATTTGTATACAAAAACTACCAAATACAGAAAAAACAATGTTGTTCATAAATATTAAAAGATATTGTATGTAACTACTGTAGAATTCCAACATGGTTACTTCCTTTCTTTAACGTCTGGGCCAATTCGATGAAATTTTGCCAAAATGTTCCTTGAGTGAGTATCTTCAAAATTTGTTCGCGAAATCTAATTTGCCCATAAATATAGACGTGGCATTTTTCACTATGAAATCCTTGAACGACATATCATCCTGAACCACTGGGCGGATTCAACGAAATTTTGGCAGAATATTCCTTGGGTCACCATCTTCAAAATTATTCACAAAATTCCGATTTGCCCATAAATATTGGCGTGGCATGAAATCATTGAAAATCTCTTGAACCACTGGGTCGATTTCAATGAAACTTTGCCAGAATATTTCGTCGGTGAGTCTATTCCACAATTGTTCGTAAAATTCTAATTTGCCGTTTAATGTGGACGAGACAAGGCGTGGCATTTTTTTCACTTTGAAATCTTTCAGCGACATCCCCTGAACCACTTGGCCAATTTCAATGAAATTTCAGCAGAATGTGTCTTTGGTGACCCACTTCGAAATATGTTAACAAAATTCTGATTGGTTTATAAATATGAGCGTCGTATTTTTTAGCTCACCTGAGCACGAAGTGCTCAAGGTGAGCTATTGTGATCGTAGAATGTCCGTCGTCAGTCGTGCGTCGTGCGACGTGCGTCGTGCGTCGTCCGTCGTCCACAATTTCTTTAAACATCTTCTCCTCCTAAACCAGTGGGCCAATCTTGATGAAACTTGGTAGGGATGTTCCTTGGGTCAAGCTCTACCAAAGTTGTTCAAATAAATGAAATCCACCCTTAACTTTCCCTTTACCCTTAAAAAAAAGGGTGAAAATAAGAAAATCTTTAAAAATCTTCTTCTCTGAAACCAGAAGGCAGACAGCTTTCATACTTGGTATGTAGCATCATCTAGTGGACCTCTACCAAGTTTGTTCATATCAAGACCCTGGGGTCATATTTGGGCTTGGCCCGGGCCCAACCCTTTTTACATACAATCAAAGAGCGAAAATCTTTAAAAATCTTCTTCTCTGAAACCAGAAGGCAGACAGCTTTCATATTTGGTATGTAGCATCATCTAGTGGACCTCTACCAAGTTTGTTCATATCAAGACCCTGGGGTCATATTTGGGCTTGGCCCGGGCCCAACCCTTTTTACATACAATCAAAGAGCGAAAATCTTTAAAAATCTTCTTCTCTGAAACCAGATGGCAGACAGCTTTCATATTTGGTATGTAGCATCACCTAGTAGGCCTCTACCAAGTTTGTTCATATCAAGACCCTTGGGTCATATTTGGGCTTTGCATGGGTGCATCCCTTTATCTCTTATGAGCACGAAGGGTAAAAAAATGAAAATCTTCAAAATTCTTCTTCTATGAAACCAGAAGGCAGACAGCTTTCATATTTGGTATGTAGCATCATCTAGTGGTTTTCTACCAAGTTTTTATATATCAAGACCCTAGGATCATATTTGGGCTCCATCCGGGCCCAACCCTTTTTACATACAATCAAAGAGCGAAAATCCTTTAAAATCTTCTTTAATTGAAACCAGAGGGCACACTGCTTTCATTTTTGGTATGTAGCATCATCTAGTGGGCCCCTACCAAGTTTGTTCATATCAAGACCCTTGGGTCATATTTGGGCTCCACCCGGGGGCGTTCCATTCAGCTCATCTGAGCACGATGGGTGCAAAAAGGAAAACCTTCAAAAATCTTCTTCTCTGAAACCAGAAGGCTTACAGCTTTCATATTTAGTATGTAGCATCATCTTATGGACCTCTTTCAAGTTTGTTCATATCAAGACCCTGGGGTCAAATTTGGGGTCCACCCGGGTGCATCACTTTTTAGATAGAATCAAAGAGCAAAAAGGCATATCTGTCTTGCTCTACGCTGAAAAACGTTCTATGGTATTGATTTAAGGCAATTATCTTCTTTTTGACATCTGCCCAATCAATTAATGTGATGTCTCAGGGGTCAAAGAGACTCAGGTGAGCGATCTAGGACCATCTTGGTCCTCTTGTTCATTGAAGGACATCACTTCCTAAATGGCTTGGCAAATTTTTATGAAATTTTCCCAAAATGTTCCTTGAGTGACCCTCTTTCTAAATTGTTCGCTTAATTTTGATTGGCTCATTAATGTGGGCATGGTGGGGCGTGGCATTATTTTACTATGAAGTCTTTGAACGACATTTCCTCTTAAAACACTTGGCCGATTGCAATGAAATTTTGCCGGAATGTTCCAATTTGTGTCCCTCTTCCAGAATTGTTTTGAGAAATTCTGATATGCCCATAAATATAGTCGTGACAGGGCGTGGTGTTTTATCACTTTGAAATCTTTGAACTACATCAGTGACCAATTTCAATGAAAACTGCAAGTTTGTTCCTTGGACATGGCAGGGCGTGGTATTTTTCAATATTTAATCTTAAATCTGAACGACATCTCCTAAACCAGTTAGTTGAATTTACTGAACTTTGTCAGAATGTTTCCTTAGACAGCCTTTCTGAAGTTGTTTCCAAAATTCTGATAGTCCAATAAATATGGGCAGGGAAGGTCACGGCATTCTGACTATGAAATCCTTGATAAATCTCCTCCTTAACTACTCGGCTGAATTCAATAAAACTTTGCCGGAAGTTTCTCGTGGTGATCCTTTCCATAATTGTTGTGAAATTTTGATAAGCCTGGCAATTTTCCACTATGAAACCATGACTGGCATCTCTCCTAAATCATTTGACCAGTTTAAATTAAAATATGCCAGAATGTGCCTGCCTTTGGTGACCCTTCTCAAAAAGTATCCATGACATTCTGGTTTGCCAATAAGTAATGGCATAGTAGGGTGGGTCATTTTCATTCGGAACACCACTCGGCCAATCTCACGATCAACCTCGGATGTACATAGACTATATTTAAGAATTACGGGAAACCCTTGGAAAACTCGATGACGTCAGTTAAAATGGCGTTATCCCTCGAAACTTTGAGTGAACACATTCGACGTCGCCAACGCTACTCGTTTAAGTCATTGACGTGAAACCATCGTTTCTTTACATTAATATCTTAAGATCCTTAACGGCTGAAAAATCATAATTTTTGAGAATGATTCTTCATTCTCAAAAATTATGGATTTTCATCCGTTAATCACTTTTAAAAAATATAAATCTAAAGATAGCGCCGGTTGTTTCCGCGCTAATTTTTCTTACACTATTTCCGCCTAACAAAATGCACAATTTTGTTACATACCCATCCGCCTTATATACATCCGAGGTCTGTTGCAGTTTACGGAAATGGCCGAGTGAAGTTCCGAATGGGGTCATATTATCATAGACATAGACATAGACATATTCTTTATTGACACAAACTTACATAGAGTTTCTGGTCAAATTACAAGTAACATGTATAATATCTAAATATGTGAAAGGTCAGCAACAATACCGTAAGCTGAACAAATTCATTGGTACATTTATATCTTATGGAAGGATACTAACTTTTTTCTGAATTTGAGTTAAATCGTGGTGTTCTTTTATTTGCGAGAATGAGAACAATTACTACGACAGCAACCACAACTGTAATTGTTATTGTAGCAACCATCATCATTACTGGCAAGATTGTAATACGATAGAACATGTGAGATTAACGTCTTATATATCTGAAAATAAGTATGCTGTACGAGGAGGTAGAACAACACTTTATGAAATAGTTCGACAGCTCGATGACTCAGCGCGAAACAGCCGCAACTCCCTATATGTTTATAGGGAGATACAACAGTTTCACTCTGAACCACCGAGTTAGAAGCTAGTATAACGATTTACGAAGCATAAATGACTCACGAATGAATTTTCCGAGATTTCTTAAAACGGATATTTTTTCAGTACTCATTAATGTAACAAATTTGAAAACGCTTGGCTTATTATAATAAAACTTGTCTATATACTTTTTTCTTAAATATTCATAAATCGGACAAACCAGAACAAAATGGTATTCGTCCTCTATATCTTGAGAGTCACAAAATAGACAGTATCTACGTGATGAATCAGTGAGTTCGTGGTTATAACGACCAGTTTCAATGCGTAATTTATGAGACGATAGTCTCAATTTTGACATAGAAATTCTGCAATTGCCTGATAAATTGTCTAGGTATCTTTCAAACCTTAACCTCGTTTTAAATTCTTTGTACAGTTTGAGTGTTCTACAAGAGTGCACGTTATTAAACCATGATTGTTTAAAAACATCTATCAGTCTATTCTTAAAATCTTGTTGGAAAATCTTCAAGTTATGTTTTAAAGGATTTTCCCAAATATATGAAAAACCGTATGAATCCAAAATGTTTTTGATACCGAAGCACCAGTTATTGTTGCCACTTAAAGCATCTAGGCGAAGTGAATTATAAACGATTTTTATTAAAATGTTTTTAGTATCAATTATTTTACACCAAAATTTTATTATTCTTACATAACGATTGATGTACAAAGGATATCTCCCTAGTTCGCCGTAAACCGCCATGCTTGAAGTTGATGTTTTAACTTGTAGGAGTTGTTTGCAGAATTTCAAATGGATTCTCTCATTTTTTTTACTCTTACCGAACCCACCAATTTCGCAACCAAAAGTAAGAATGGACCCGACAAAAGCGTCGAATAATTGCAACATTGTAGACGGTTTAAGACCCAATTTTCGAGTTTTACTGGTTAGAACACTCGGCGCTTTTAGTCCCTTACCTATCAAGTACTCTTGGTTTAGGTTAAAAGTACCACTTATCACTTTGAATTCTATAGCATCTCCTCCTCTACCACATCCATTGGATAATAAAATTCAGGTGAGCAATCCTTGCCTTCTTGTAACTCGTATTTATTTGTGTAACGCTTATTTGAAAATACAAAAAAAGCTGTTATCATTTGTCATTATACTGCAACTTTTGTCACGAGTGTTGGGTTTAAATCTTGAGGTTAAAGTGAGTTCAAGAGCGAAAAGTACTTATTCCACACATTTTGTCAATTTGGAACAACGCCATTTACACATGTTAAAATTGGACAATCCGATGATTAATTAAAATCGGGTAAATTTCACGACACTTAATTTAATTCTTAGCTCTTCGATATTCGAAGAAAACCCAAGGTATCGTAGTCGGCGTCACGTGATGGACAGCTTTGATATTCGGTGATAACGTTCGTAAGCATCACTCAATACATTTACCTGAAACTTGGCTCATATGTTTACTCTCAAAAGAGCAACGTATACTGTCAAGGGTTATAGCTATAAATAGGAAGTTTGCCCCTTTTTCGACTTAACAACCGAGCGAAGAGACTCGTAGGTGGTGTTCTTGTTTGCGCAATAGGATTTGGCAGACGTATTGGCGATTTTTTTCATTGTCCAGCACCTACCGCCGAGCGTTGCACCCGTAGGCGGTGCCCTTGTTTCTATTATTTGGATACTGAGAAATGGTTCGTTTTCTTGCGACATATCACCTTTTATTTTTCTCCCCTATGCAACAAAAACTAACGTATATCAAAAACTTTTTTTAGATAGGTCGCATAGATAAACCAAATGACACCAGTAATTTGAAATTTACAACATAAAAAAGACTATATTAGAGACATTATAAACATAGATTTATTACAATATGTGGTATTTTATTTTCAAATTTACTTTCATGCTCAATTTCACATAATTTATTTAATAATTATTTAACCGTAAATTATGACATACCTTTGAAAATTACGTTTTTATATGTGTCATTTTTTTTTAAATAATACTAGTGTTAATGCCCGTATCATATAGTCGTTTGGGAAGCAAAACGTACTAATTGCTCAGTCTTAAAAAATAGGTCACTGTTGACTTGTGTATTGTAAATGATTGCTTAGCTCATGTTAGTGTCCAGAACACATTGAGCAATAATTGTTGAGTAAACTTGTCAAAAAGATGAAGCGCTAGATATTTTTCAAATAAAACAAATCTTTGTCAGAATGATTGACCTCGTACTTTCCGACAAGTTCGCAATTAGGTCACATGCGGTCAAATACTAGGTCACAAGGTCAAGTCTCTCAAAACCCTTAAAGTCTTCCTAGAAGCCTCGATATTTTCCGAATCAACCTGACAATTAAAAGAAAAAAAATCTAGATATATTCTGTGACAATTTTGAAATTGAGTTAACTTGGGCCAAAAAAGTAGGAAATGAGGTCAGATCTTAAAAAACTCTTGTAGACACTCTAGAGGCAATGATGTTTTGCTAAAGATCCGCAAGAAAGAGTGATTTTCGAGGAACCGTCTTCACTTACAGTTAATAACATCGTGGAATTGACATTCACCTCAATCAAAACCATTCTAAATCGCTCACTCAGCGCTCCAGTCATTCATTCCGAGCACTCACTCAAACCATTCAAAAACGCTCAAACCCATTGAAAAATACAGAATCAAAAGTCATTCAAATGAATTTTGGTAGAGAAAAATCGCGATTACACTGCCAAAAATTGAAATTGTAAGCACCTCTTATGTTCTTGGAGAAATAGGAAGCTATGTATAGAACTTGTGTGCATTTTTTTTATTAAAGGGAGGTAATCAATATCGCTAATTTTGTTCACCCAGAACAAAAATACCTCCCATTAAATTCACTCAAAACTCGCTCCTCACACTCATTCAATTTCATTCCTTAATCATTCCAAAATCATTCACCTTGTCAATTTCACAATGTTGTTAACTGTATTAATTTCAATGTAGAAATGATCTTTGATCACTCGCTTGAAATTGCTTGTCTATACATGTACTTGATTGTTGACTTGGGCGTCACAGCTCTGTTAAACTGGTTTTGATCCCTTTGTAATCGATCTTTGTTTTGGCTGTGCCAATTTTTTTTTTGTAATTCACAAGACGGTTTTAAGAACTCCAACACAGGTGGGTGGTTTAGCGCCACCATGGCCCACCTGTTACCCAATCGGGAACCCTCGGCGATTCTACGGAATAGACCTCGGGAATAATGAGAACGGGGCCATAAACGCGCGTCGTTTCGCACGTCGGTTTACATGACGTCATGAACATCAATGTGCCTTTGAACAAACCAAAATTAACCAAAGATTGAAATAGGACATATTATAATTTGATTACAAAACGCAGTGTTTTACTTTTACGTTAGGTATTTGCCAGTTTATGCAAAATCTGGGCGATATTCCGGATGCCTGTTTCCTTGGCGGGGTAAAAAATCTCAAAAACAAAAATTAAATTCGTATTTGTATTCATAGAAATGAGTTGATCTTGTTAACACCCGTAACATTTAATTCGTTAGAGTGTGTTAAAGATGAAGATTTTACGTAACTCATCTTATCCGATTTGTTTTAGGGATTTAAATTCGGTATTCTCAAGGTATTTGACCCCTCAGTGGCGGATCAATAGGGGGTTCGGGGGTAGCCTAGTAATTTCATTTTCATGCGATATTATATCAAAGTAGAAAAAAAACCTTATTTGTAAGTCCTTACCATATGAGCAAAAATAACTTCATCTACTTTAAATAGAATAACTCCTTACCTAATTTTCAGACCAGCTGAATACCAGCATTGGACTCAAAAGGAAAATTAAATGAAAGACCAATGATACGAGTGAAATAAAAAGAAATAAAATACCACACATAAGAGACACCTTTTAATGAACCTTTTCAAATAACATAACGGTATAATTACTTAGCTTCTGACATACGCACGTTCGACATATATCGTTATTGTAAACAAAAAATAAAGAATTAGTCACGCACTCAAGTTCGATACTCACTAAAAGGATTTTCATTTCATTTGATAAGCATACCCTCACCTGTGGAAAGTCAGTAAAAAACCATCGTGTTGAAACCCGCTCCCATTTACATTAAGGTAATGGACCAGTAATAGTTCCGCACCATTTCGGAACCCAAGATCTTTCACAATGATTCCTAATAAAATCATTGGGAATCGTCGGTTAGCACTGCTAAGGTAGTGGACCCGTAATATTTCCGCAACTTTTCGGAAGAAATGGATTTGAAACAGTGTTAACCGAGGTTTCCTAATGATTTTCATTAGGAAACCGCGGTTATCATAATGAAAATTCATAAGTGCCGAAATGTTACGGAATTATTAAGGATCCACAACTTTAATGACTGAATTGTTCATTTCACGCATAGTCTTACACAATACGAGTAATATTTCAACCATCGGATTTCAAATTTTTTTGCAAAAATATCATTATCAACAACAGCTTCAACAACAACACTTATGCAAAGAAAGTAGGGAAGGTAACGTAAAATATTGTGTAGGGCCTAACTTTTGTTGATATATCTCTTTTAATCGGATTTCTATTTTCAAACGAACCATTAATTTTGCATTAAGCGGCATCAATCTTGCAAATAACGTTTGAATGATTTCCAATTTATTGTATTTTGGCGAAATATATTGATTTTTGTATGCGACTAGTATAAACCACAGGTTGAAATACACTGTTCTCAACAAGTATGGGATATTGTGGGTTTGATTGGTCGTAAAACTTCGATCAAAACCGCTCAAAATCACCTGCTCACCTCTCCAATCAATTATTCAAAACACTTGTTCGAATCTCTCAAAAACCACCCAAAACTATTTAAAAAAACGGTCCGAATTTGTTCAAAATGATAAACAATAAAATCAAATTGATCAAATAATTGCATGAATTGATTTTTTTTCTGTTTTTTAAGCGTCTGATTTGTCAATGAAGACAAAAACGCCGAAAATTACATTCAAGGGGATTAAAAAAAAATCGCTTAATTCGTCAAATTCGACGAAATTAACGGTTATGTTTTACCTGCTTTGAAAATCATTCAAAACTGACTTATCACACACATTCAGTTTCATCCCAAAATCTGTCCACTTATTAATTTCAAGATGTTCCTATCAGTACAATTGTCATTGTAGTAGAAGTCTGTATCTTTGGACGAAAGCAAGGTATTACTGGTTCGTTTCATATTTATTTGTTGTGACCTAGAATGATACATTCAGGGTACATGCGTTCTTTTTCCACTTGACAGAAAGACAACAATAAAACTATTCACAAAAGGTGTTAAATATAGGTCTTCGTATTTCGAACATGGTGGTCTAGGATTTTAGTTAATCATCATTACAAAAAAAGCAGAAAAAACGTCTGTATTCAATGAATAATTGCGCGTTCCACCTTTTCGTCGGAAACCCTGAGCAAAAGGCTATTTTCTTCGTCAACAGTGGCGGTCTCTGTCGTATGAGTTTCGTCTAAATATATTATTTTGCTAATAAGCGACTTATTTGGTCATAATGGCAGACAATAAAAGCGTAACGAGTTAAGCTCCAGTTCACACAAAATGCTCATAGACGTTCGTTTAAATTACAATCCAACAAAGACCAAATCCTTAAATATATGTCAAGTTTGGATTTATAGGGGATTTTAACACTGTTTTTTCATGTATATAGAGAGTATTATTATCTTTTGTATGCAAATAAATGTTGTAATAACTATTCTAGTTACTTAAGGTCATGTTTATATGACGCTATGACACTTTACCATTGAAAACGTTTGACAATGTTTATCATTCATTCTCGATTTTTAGCTCGTTTTTTTTTTCGGAGAAGACCCGGGGTATTGCTATAAGCTTGATATCGTCGTTGTCATCGTCGTCGTCGTCGTGCGAAAACTTTGACATTTTGTAATATCTCTGGTTCTACTGAAGGCAATCACTTGTAACTTGGCACACAGATTCACCACCAAAAGAACAACTTTTACTATCAAGGGGAAAACTTAAGATGCATTTTGTGCAAATTATGCCCCTCTTTCGATTTGCAGTTTTTTCACCATCAAGCGCTTTATAGCCAAGCGTTGGCGTCCGTATGCGGAGCTCTTGTTAGATTATTATGTGAAATTATGTTGATACCAAAATAAGTCTAATTTTTTGGACCTTTCTTAAAAACGCTTACACTGTCCATGGCCTGCTTTCTTATTTGTGACCCGTCACGCGAAAAGGGACCATCTGGGAATTCTGTAAAATAGATATTCGGAAAGAGATTGATTCTATAATAGGTCAACCAGAGGTTGCATTTCAAAAATTCTTTCTCAGAGAGATAGATTGATTATTCTAGATTCAGAAAATAAGTACAGTGCGAAAAGTTTCGACCTAAGTCAGTCTGAGCAATCCGCTCAGTCTGACAATCCTCGGAAAAGGTCGGAAGACATCATTGTGTTAATACTTACACAATGCGAATACACCATTGCACTTAAGTTTTTTTTTATGAAATAATCATATTTTGAAAAATTCAAAGTATTGCGATTATTCATAATAATCGTGTGCTACTTAAATACGTCTTTTCTGGCTGGACCAAGAGCTTGTGCATGGAGCGGTACGAGTATACGTCTTACACATATTGTAAAACTTGTGTTAGGCGACCACTATGGGGAAAACCACAAAGCGGTCGTTTATGGGAATGGTCGCTTAATACAAAACATCATGATAAATGTTAATGTTCATTTTGATAGCATTTAAAGATTGTCGGTCAAGTCGTACTGAATCCTATGATGTTCGAACCCATTAGAATCGTCTTAATGAGACGATTCTAATGGGCCCCAACATCATAAGATTTAATGATAACAAATTTTTCGTTAAGAATGTCCTCTTTTTAAAAGATTTCGCTTACAGTGAAGGGACTTTTTACGGTGGTCGCTTAATATAATTGGTCGCTTAATACACGTGGTCGCTCGAGCAATATCGACTGTATTGTCTTGAATTTTTGTTACTTTTTTTTCTTTCTTTATCATTTCTCTTCATTGGACACCGATATAAATTTGGAACACATTTAAAGAGTTCTATATATAACTTGATTCCTTCTGATAGCTTAACTGGTAGCTCGTTGTCTAGTCTCGATTGATCTAGGGGCAGTGACCTAGTCTACCTGAGAGCAAGTTATGTTCGGTTTTTAGCCAATTTTATTTCAAACTTCTTTCAGATGGTTTTTTTATACGCCCGAAGGGTCGTATTATGTTATGGCCTCGGTCGTCCGTCCGTCCGTCTGTCCGTCTGTCCGTCCGTCTGTCCGTCCGTTAGCAATTTTTTGTGTGCGCGACTCCTCCAAAACTATCAATGGGAATAAGCTGAAACTACATACAATTACTCCCTATGATGTCTAGTTGTGCATAAGACCTTTGAAATTCAAATCGCTCCAGTCATTCCTGAGAAATCTTGAATTATCTGCCCTTGAATTTAACAAACATCACTGTTTTTTTGTGTGCGCAACTCCTCCAAAACTATCAATGGGAATAAGCTGAAACTACACACAATTACTCCCTATGATGTCTAGTTGTGCATAAGACCTTTGAAATTCAAATCGCTTTAGTCATTCCTGAGAAATATTGAATTATCTGCCCTTGAATATAACAAAAATCACTGTTTTTTGTGTGCACAACTCCTCCTAGACTATCAATGGGAATAAGCTGAAACTACACACAATTACTCCCTATGATGTCTAGTTTTGCATAAGACCTTTGAAATTCAAATCGCTCTTGTCAATCCTGAGAAATCTTGAATTATCTGCCCTTGAATATAACAAAAATCACTGTTTTTTGTGTGCGCAACTCCTCCTAAACTATCAATGGGAATAAGCTGAAACTACACACAATTACTCCCTATGATGTCTAGTTGTGCATTAGACCTTTGAAATTCAAATTGCTCCTGTCATTCCTGAGAAATCTTGAATTATCTGCCCTTGAATATAACAAAAATCACTGTTTTTTGTGTGCGCAACTCCTCCTAAACTATCAATGGGAATAAGCTGAAACTACACACAATTACTCCCTATGATGTCTAGTTGTGCATTAGACCTTTGAAATTCAAATTGCTCCTGTCATTCCTGAGAAATCTTGAATTATCTGCCCTTGAATTTAATGAAAATCACTATTTTTTGTGTGCGCAACTCCTTCTTAACTATCAATGGGAATGAGCTGAAACTAGACACAATTACTCCCTATGATGTCTAGTTGTGCATAAGACCTTTGAAATTCAAATTGCTCCTGTCAATCCTGAGAAACCTTGAATTATCTGCCCTTGAATTAAACAAAAATCACTGTATTTTGTGTGCAACTCCTCCTTCACTATTAATTGAAATGAGCTGAAACTAGACACAATTACTTTCTGATGTCTAGTTTTGCATAAAACTTTTCAATTCAAAAAGCTCCAGTTATTCTAGAGTTATCTTGGATTATCTGCCCTTGAGTTGATGAAAAACAAAATTTCTTGTCAGCTAATTTTCTCCTACATTATGGATGGGAATGAAAGGAAACTTGCCATAATGACTCTGTAGGTTGTCTTTTTGTGCTTAGGACTAAATACATTTTCATATTTAAATGTTATGTCACCAGTTGTCTGTCTGTCTGTTTGCAATATTTTTAGGTATGATTCAAGCTCACGTTACTGACAAGCCAAGGTTACTGACAAGCCCCTTCGGGCGTATAGGCGCCGCTCTGCGAAGCTCTTGTTTTTGTCTCTGCTCTCAAAAGAAAAGGAGGGATGGACCTCTTAATGATAGAACAATTTTTATGTCATTATTGTATTTTTATATTTGCCACAAAGCACAATATGTAGTAACCTGCACATTGCTTCAAAAGAAAAATGTGTTATTTTTCTGTAATAAAAAAAGTGAAAGGGTGCGATAGTCACTTCAAATGTGACACTTTCGATTGTCATTAATAACGATCTAATGTACAACAGGTGGTTTCAAGTGCCACAGAGGGCAAATATAACTTCTTTAATAGTATTAAGAATTATATGAACTATCAAAATAAGACAATTCTAAATAGGCGATTATAGATTGAAATTACAATAAGTAATTACAAGTATATGTTTAAGCATTAGAAATAACAAAAAGAGTCCAGCGAGGGCCTAATACGCTATACTGGATATCGTTTCTTTAACAATCCAATCTTTATAAAGAAAGAATGCCTGTAAAGAAAAACAAATACGTGAGTGCGTAAAATGATTACAAATGAGCCTGTGCGTGACATTTCCAACAATTTGAAATGTTTGTGAAGTGTAAACATTAAGCAACATAAACAGCCACATACTGTAAATATAAAGTACCCTGATTGTCTAAAGATGCTTTGAGACCTTATCTTTATACTCAGTGCATGGTGAAGACTCTGGTCAGACTGTGCGGCTGCACAGACTGGTCAGAGTATTTACTTTGCGCACATTTGAAATTGTTGGAAATGTTACGCATGGGCTCAAATGATAATGAGGGACCCCTGAGGCCCAAAAGGCCTTGCTTGCTATCAATTTCCAAAGTCCCCGACGGCGGCACTCATTCTTTCCGACTATTTGTCTCTCACCAATGGGTTGATAATCGTAGACTTATGTGAGATAGCGGCTGGAGGCTAGGAAAGAATGTGGTGGTTGTACTGGTGACAGAAATACCAGGAATCCATTGTTAGATGCTCCAGCCGCCGCGATATAACTGAAATACTGTTGAAAGTGGCGTTAAATTCCATTCAATCAATCAATTTCCAAAGTAAACTGATATTACACGCATCATATAAAGAAGCATAAAATGAAAACGACAAACTGCATTAATCCTTAACACATCCCACTTAAAAAAGGGATCGTTCCTTCCATCAAACGGTTCAAGAGAATCAGATATTTGTGAACTTTGCGTATTCACGTTTACTAACGGGAATATTTTGAGTAAAAATCCAATAGGCCCATTTTTGTATTTTGCGCTCCACTGTACGTCGTGCATCCGTGCGTGCGTGCGTAAACTTTTTTCTTTAAAAATCTTCTCCTCCTAAACCAATGGGCGGATTTTTATGAAACTTGGTAGAAAATGATCCTTTGGTGACCCTCTTCTTAAATTGTCCAAGAAATATTGATTGACCCCCCCCCCCTCCCCCCTAATATGGATGTGACAGGGCGGGGCATTTTTCCACTTTGAAATCTTTAAAAATCTTCTCCTCCCAAACCATTGGGCCATTTTCAATGAAACTTGGCATGGATGTTCCTTGAGTGACCCTTTACTTTAATTGTTTAAAATGTTAAAAAAATGGTTTGCCCATAGATAAGGGCGTGGCAGGGCGGGGCTTATCCTGAACCCAAAATCTTTGAACGACATCTCCTCCTGAGCCATTACTCCGATTTCAACGAAACTTTACCAGAATGATCATTGGGTGACCCTCTTCTTAAATTGTACAAGAAATTTTGATTGCTCCTTAATATGGGCGGGCCATTTTTTCACGTAAAAACCTTAAAAGATCTTCTTCTCCCAAACCATTGGGCCAATTTGAATGCTACTTGGCATGGATGTTCCTTAGTATACCCTTTACCTACATTGTTCAAGAAATTTTGATTTGCCTTTAATATGAGCGTGGCTGGGCGGGGCTTATTCTGAGCCTAAAATCTTTGAACGACATCTCCTCCTGAGATATTGGACTAATTTCGATAAAACTTTTCCAGAATGATCCTTGGGTGACCCTCTTCTTAAATTGATCAAGAAGTTTTGATTGGCCCCCAAATATGGGTGTGGGAGGGCGGGGCATTTTTTCACGCAAATATCTCAAAAAATATTCTCGTTCCAAACCATTTGGCCAATTTCAATGAAACTTGGGATGGATATTACTTGGGTTACCCTTTACTTAAATTGTTCAAGAAATTCTGATTAGCCCCCAAATATGGGTGTGGCAAGGCGGGGCTCATTTTGAGCCCAAAATCTTTGAACAACATCTCCCCCTGAACCATTCGGCCGATTTCAATGAAACTTTAACAAAATGATCCTTGGGTGAGCCCTTTCAAAGATTGTTTGCACAATTTTGATTGGCCTATAAATATGGTTGTGGCAGATTGGGGCTTATTTTGAGCCCGAAATCTTTGATGGACATCTCCTTCTGAACCACATGGTAAATTTCAACGAAACGTTTCCAGAATGTCCCTTAGGTGACCCTTTCGAAAATTGCTTGCGAATTTTTGATTGGCTCATAAATATGGGCGTGGCAGATAGGGGCTTATTTTGAGCCCGAAATCTTTGAAGGATATCTCCTCCCGGATCTAATGTTTTGATAAGATCGGTTAGGGTTAGGGTTGCAGATTCATAGTGATTGAGTATTATGGTGCAATGTGGGCCAGACCCAGTAAATCATTATAAAATAAGTCTTTAGAGATTTCAAAGTGTTGTTTTCATTCAAAGTAAGCTTTATTTAATAAATATCTAAAGATATTAAAGCCAGTGGAGCGATACAGGCCCTCTTGGGCCTCTTGTTGATGTAGTGGATCCGTTTTAGTTCCCTAACGTTTCGGGTGTTATGAAATTTAACGGCGTTAACCGAGGTTTCTTAATGGTTTCATTAGGAAACCCCGAACAATCATATGAAAGATAATGAGGTCCGAAATGTTGCGGAACTATTACGGGACCACAACCTGAATACGACGCACACAGATTGAAGACATACTTCCATCCCGTTGAACTTGGAACGACATTTACACAGAAGCTTCTTTCATTTCGCTGCTCTTAAGGAAGTGAACCGGTAATAGTTCCGCAACGGTTCGGAAGTAATGAACTGTAACAGTATTTACCAAGGTTTCCCAATGAGTTTCATTAGGAAACCTCAGTCAACATTGTGAAAGGTCATGAGTTCCAAAATGTTGCGGGATATCTAACGGGTCCACTACCTTAACATCAAAGAGGTAATAATATAATTTTTTATTGTTTTTTATAGTAAAAAATCGGAAAATTCTTCGATTACACCAATATTGTACTATATATTGCTATTAAAACATTGACCGACTAAGTTAAAGAAGCATGGCGGACCTCAGCCGTAGATTCGCCATGAAACCTTGCACTATCTAGCGTAACATTTAGGTTTTTGTCCTGTCCTATACCGAAGATGGCGTTTCTCTCGTTACACTGCACTTACGACATGTTGGGTGTTCTAACTGCTATACAATTATGCAGTAACATGGGTGCATTGTCAGTCTGTCAGTGGCAATTTATAGTTATGCTATGTCACGATAATTGTACATTCCAAAGTGCAATGGCGGATCCAGGAATCGCCATGGGGTTCGAACAAACACGCAGGGCTTTAAGGGATGCAGGTTTTGCGATTAACAAATAAATAGCCGTGACTCTCAAAGTTTGATAGAAGTCCTTAAGACCGCCTGGAAATCAACTTCAGAAAAGGCTGAAGACTATTTTAAACGGTCTTCACAACTTTTCTGAAGTTGATCCCCAAAGGTTCAAATATATCAAAACCTTGCGTAGCTAATCCAAAGAGTATTTCAATATTTGCACGAAAACACGAGGATATCCAGAACGTTGTGTACATTTAAAGCAGGGACTCAAAACAAAACAAAACAACAACAACAACAAACAAACAAAAGAGAGCCTGAGAGCCTTACTATTGAGTGTTTTGGTATTTTTTGTGCCGCACAAAAATCCGGGTATTCGTTATTTAGATTACATGAATTTTTGTCGATTTTCCACAAAAAAAATGAAATAAATATGCATCATAGGGGGAGAGGGTTCGTTTGAAACCATCAAAAGCCCTCTGAATCTTTCACATAAATGCCCAATACATATTTTGCCCATAAAGAACATTTAGGAAGAAAATGATATCTCGCGAATTTCTAGCATTTTTCAAAATTTTGTCATTTTCTCATAAAGATATCGAACCTTAAAAAAACATTTTACGACATCATATGATAACATTGAATATCCCTGCGTTCATGATACAAACGCGTTCATGATCATTAAAAATGGCACCCTTATTTACTCGTAAATACATGTGAATGGGTGGAGGGGGCATTTAAACGTTTCGCCAGCGTTTGCGTCTTGAACACAGGGCATGGATTATTTCGTTTAGAGTTTGTTGCAGTTAACATCTTCATGAAAATGACAAGGTAAATGATATAGGAATGATCAAAGAATAAAATTGAATGAGTGTGTGGAGCGAGTTTTGAGTGAATTTAATGGGAGGTAATCATATATCGCAAATTTTGTTCAGGATGAACAAAATTAACGATATTGATTTCCTCCCTATAATAAAATATGCATACAAGTTCTATAGGTAGCTTCCTATTTCTTCAAGAACCTATTAGACGCTTACAATTTGTATGATGTCAGTGAAATCGCGTTTTTTCTCTATCCAAATTTATTTTGAATGACGTTGTTGATTATGTATTTTTGAATGCTTTGAATGAGTGTTTTGATTGAATGAATGGAGCGCTGAGTGAGCGATTTAGAATGGTTTTGATTGATGTGAATGTCAATTTCACGATGTAACTAACTGTTGTTACGGTCACACTAGTGACAAGAACTTGACCCGATACGAACCTTCTCTGTCAGTGAACTAGTAGTCCGATCTTTTGCTGTGTCATATTTTCTAAAGAGACTAGGTTATAAGGTGTCAAAAAAAATATTTTGATAATGAACGTTTGAACCAAGCTAGTTACGAGTTGTTAAAAGTAAACCGACATTCTAACCCTTCATTTATGTCGACTGTCTTTTGCTTGCTTGCTTGCTTGTGTAGGGTTAAAGGCCTCATTCAACATTATTGCAGTTATATCGCGGGCGGATGGCGCAACTTCCCATGGTTTCCTGTCATTTCTTGCACCAGTATAACCATACCATTTCATCAGAGCCACCGGCTTCTCACCCTACGTGGGCACACTGTTTATATTACGCACATTGGAGGGAGACAAATTACCCGCGTCTCATTGACTTTTGTCAAATGTTTGATAAAAATTTATCGAGCGGGGTTCAACCTCGCGAACCCAGCCCTGTGTTCAGGATGGCAAAATGGTGCAAACAGTTTGCATATTATACCTTACATTTTTGTCACGTGTTAGAGGTCAAGCATGTTCTCTCTTTGAAAAATTATAGAAAGAAGAATTTGATTCCCAAATCAGCTAATTGCTGGCCAGCATGCGCATTAGAGTGCATGACCAAAGGTCAATTTTGTCTATACAGGTATAGACAAAATTGACCTTTGATCACTCACTTAAACGTGTGGGTCTATACATGTATATTATTATTATTATTACAATTATTTTATTCGTTTATGAATTTATTTATTTATTCATTTTAACCTTTTTAGGCAAATAAAAAATATGCTTTAGAATTGCATATCTTCTAGAGCGTCTTGTTGAGAAATAGATGGATCTAATATCTACCCGAAACAATGTTTAAAAATGTTAAATGATTCTCTCGATAGAAATATCAGTAAGGAAATAAATAAATAAATAAATAAAAATAAATAAATAAATGTTTACCCCACTTTCAACGGTATTGTAGTTATATCTCGGCGGCTAATGAACTACCCATGACTTCCTTTTATTTCTCACACCAGTAGAACCACAACATTTCATCAGAGCATTATACATGGGAATACTCAATATCATTATTCCACCCATTGGTCGAAAGATAACTTTTGACTGATGTCGGATGAAAGTTAGAACCGAGAATCGAACTCGCGATCCCATGTGTGAGAGTCCAGTAGGTTACCGACGGAGGTTACCGGTTTCGGCTCATTGCGAGGCAGTTTTTTTTTTAGAAAATTTATTGAATGTGACCCGTCAAGCGAAAAAGAACCATATGGGTAGTGTTTTAAGTGTTGATCCTAGTCAGACTACGAGGTCCTGTGCAGATTGACTTAGGTATATTTTTTTTTCAGTTTTTAGCTCCACTGGCTGAAAGCCACTGGGGCTATTGTCATGGCGTTGTGTCCGTCGTGCGTCCGTCCGTCCGTCCGTGCGTGCGTCCGTCCGGTCGTAAACTTTTCTTTAAAAATCTTCTCCTCAGAAACTACTGGATGGATTTCAACCAAACTTCACAGGAATGATCCTTGGGTGACCCTCTTTCAAAGTTGTTCAAGAAATTTTGATCCAATGAAAAACATGGATTTTATGGGCGTGGCTAATTTCCAAATAAGGTAAAAAGTGAGTTTTCTCAGATTCTAATCAATGGATACCAATTAAATTTTACATGAATGATCCTTGGGTGACCCTTTATCAGTCTACAAAAAATCATTGTGATCGGATGGAAAATATGCATTTTATGGGCGGAGGTCATTTCTCTATATGTTATATAGTGGAAACTTTGAAAATCATTTTCTCTGAATGTTACTGATGGATATCAACCAAATTTCACTGGAATGATCCTTTAGTGACCCTTTATCAGTCTACAAAAAATCATTGTGATTGGATGAAAAATATGCATTTTATGGGCGGAGGTCATTTCTCTATATGTTATATAGTGGAAACTTTGAAAATCATTTTCTCAGAAAGTAAGTGATAGATATCAACCAAATTTCACTGGAATGATCCTTGAGTGACCCTTTATCAGTGTACCAAAAATTATTTTGATTGGATGAAAAATATACATTTCATGGGTGGAGGTCAATTCTCAATAGGGGAGACCGGGGCAGAGTGTTACACGGGGCAAAGTGTTACGTTTGAAATATTTTCTTTTTGACATCATTAATGTCCCAGGTGTTATTTCTTATTAAAAGGTTTTTTGATTATGCATGTTTTGCTGCATATTAGATTCATGAAATAGGAATGTCCACTTGAGAGGAATCAGAAAACGATTTTTGTGACACAAAAGTAAATTCTTACCATCTTCGTAAATATCCGCCTCGTCTGATATAAGAGTACAAGAAATAGGAAAGTCATATGGTTATGGGATCCCGAGATCCAGAAGCTTACTTTTATGTACAAATTATGTTATTGTTAACCTTTCTTTTCTTTGCACGAGTATCTTTTCCGAAAAGTTGCGATGGGGCAAAGTGTTACAAAGGACGTGGGGCAAAGTGTTACAGTGTAACATTTTGCCCACAATATGTTTAGCGCCATTATTCAATTTCCAGATAACGAGATTAAGACTGAAACGAGTTCAAAGAAGCTTCAGACGAAGTTTTAATGTTTGTGCAAATCATTTAACATCTAATTATATGCAATAGAAACCGTTGTACGAAAAAGATAAATTTTTCGTTGCAAGAGTAACCAGTTTTTCTCAAAACGCTTTATCCGCTTCATATTCGGACATGTTGAAACGGGGATTTGGCGGTCCAATGGGCTTATTTCTAAAAGTTTGTGGTTAATTACAGATTTTTTATGTTATTTCATAAATGTAGAGTTTAAGAGACTTAATTGTAATTAATGCAATTCAGCCATGATCATATTATTCTTTCTGACTTTTCAGACTTATTCGTAACTACAGTAGGTTCCAGTAGTAACAGGTGTTCTTAGATTTTATTCCGCAATGGACATACAATACGAGATATATGGTTTATGTCTATATAAGAGAAATAAAAAAAGAGAGAATATTTTAGGATATGGTCTGAGTATTTAATTATTAAGGACACGTTTTGAAACATGTGGTAAGGCGCAAGAAATGCACTCTTTTGTCATGGGTGACCAAGTCAGTGTGTGCAAAACTTACAGTCTAATTTTGAATAATATTTTGCCAAAAGGCCTTTCATGTTTATCCCGGTATTGTAAAAGCAAATGAAAGTCATTTTCGTGACGACTGTATGCAATGTACCACTTTGCCCCGGTAGGTGTAACACTTTGCCCCAAAAGCCCGGGGCAATGTGTTACATTTGCCGGTATTTTTGTCTGCGTATAAATTTTTTATAATATGACGAAATTGTTAAATCAAAGTATTTTTTATTTCCAAATTTGTTAAATTTTCGATTCATATTTTAAATAAGTTCAAAAGAGCTATGGTGTCGGAAAATTTGTGAATTGATTAAGAATTGTAACACTTTGCCCCGGTCTCCCCTATGTTAAATAGTGGAAACTATGAAAAACATTTTCTCAGAATGTAACTGACGGATATCAATCGACATTTTTGGTATGATCTTTGGGTTACCCATTATCATGCAGCCCAAAATTATATTGATATGATGAAAAATATGTCTTTTAATAGCAGAGGTCATTTCTCTATCTGTTATATAGTTGAAACTTTGAAAATCATTTTTAACATCAGTAGAACCCCAAATATCTAAAAATCTAGTCAAAGCATTTATTTGCTTTTACAAGAATTTCAAGCCTGTGGAGCGACTCGAGCCATTCATGGCTTTCTAGTCTACTTTTCCGATTCTGAGATGAACACTCTACCTTCCAGTTAAAGAAATTTTGAAATGCGACCTCATGTATTAAAACCAATCTATTTTTAAATGTTTTACGAAATTCACAGATGGTCCCTTTACGGGTGACGGGTCACAAATAATAATAATAGAAATATAACAATAACAAATAAAAAAGGAAAGTGTCGTCGAAGATGGTCAATTTTTCAGAGAAGTGAAATATGATTAAAAAAAACGTTTGTTTGTTTACGCCGCTTAAAACAATCTTTTAGTTAAATCGCGGCGGCTGGAGCACCTAACAATGGATTCCTGGTATTTCTCACACCAGTACTACCATCACATCCTTTCCCTAGCTTCAAGCTGCTATCCCACAGATGTCTACGATTATCTACCCATTGGTTGTAGACAAATAGTTGGAAAGGATGAGTGCTGCCATCGTAATCGAACCAGAGACCAAGACTTAAAAAAACAGTATTTTGTTACTTTATGGTATCAAATAACATTTTTCTTATATTTGTAGATAAAATATGTATCAGTTGTAAAGAAAGGGTAAATAAGAATTCTACTTTATTTCGGTAAATCAAGTGTAATTTTTACTTATGAAAAATCGGCCATTCGTGTAACTATGAACCTTCTTTAACATAATCAAGCCGGACTTAAAACCGAAACCTCGTTAAGATGGTGACATTTTGTCTAATTGCTGAAAATATTTCACCTTCTGTCATAAAGAGTGTGTATTTAAATCTTCGACAATGTTTCAGTCGGGTGCATTTGGATATATAGAATCGTCGTAAAAACTAAACCAATTGGATACTCTTTTTACTTTTTCGGAATACTCAGCTCCCCGCGTATTTTCGTTAAAAATGTCGTAGCAAGGCACCAGGGGATTTAGAGGCAGGTTTTCGGTATAAACTGGAGCTGTTCTTGAAAATGGAGATTTTCTTTTTCCTTGAAATATTCCACGTTTAATACAAGGAATTAGTATCCTCCGTCAAACATGGACCCCAGATTTCGAAGTTTGCTTTTGGCTGTAACAATTGTCGCGGTATCAGCGAGACCGTATGACGATCAAGATATTTCGTGGATGGAACATAGAGTTAGTTTGATGGAGGAGGGACTGAG
Organism: Fragum whitleyi; assembly: GCA_948146395.1. Taxonomy (NCBI): domain Eukaryota; kingdom Metazoa; phylum Mollusca; class Bivalvia; order Cardiida; family Cardiidae; genus Fragum; species Fragum whitleyi. The sequence goes on from OX411555.1 coordinate 17,442,031, forward strand.
AACTTTTGTCTATGAATCTCAACCATCTATTATTTACCTACAAAATGAAGTTAGTATTCTTAAAGGAGACAATGAGAGACTTCTGGAAAAAATAACAGACCAAGAAAAGAAAATCGAAGATCTAGAATGGATGGTTTCCGAAAACAAGAAAATGTCGCTGACACAAGAAGAGCGAGATTTAGTGACAGAACTCAAATGGACAATTTGGGATTTGAAAATGTCGAATGAGATACTACAGGAAGAAAATTGTCTTCAGAATACTATCTGTGAGGAATGGTCTCCGTGGACAGAATGTTCCAACAGCTGCGGTACGGGAACCAGAATCCGACACCGGAAGTGTGAGACAAAGGGTAGATTTGGCTCCATGTGTGAGCCGTCTGAAATAGAAGAAGAACCTTGTAATTCGGATAACTGTCTTACCAAGAACCTTTTACCTCAATTCGACTGTCCGGAAAACTATACGTCATTCAACGGATTCTGCTTCCGGTTTTCCGAACGACAAGATGGCCGACTTCTATCAACAAAAATATGCGAAGCGGAAGACGCCCACCTTGTATACATTGATGGAGTCGCGAAACAGAAAATAGTCCGGGACTATTTGAATATCGTGGCTCCCAAACACATGGTGGACATGAACGAAGATTTCAGTAAACGAGAATACTGGGATTTCAAGGACATTGAGCAGAAGACAAACATCGCTATAGACGGAATACGCAAACACCAGCGGACAATTTTCCTGAACTGGCAGGATCGCGAGATGAAGTATTTTAACTGGGCGGAGGGTCAGCCTCGTAGCGATAAAAATGACGGAGATTATTGCGTCACCTTCAATGTGCTTACGGGGGAGTGGTATTTGTCATGCTGTACCGTCACGTTTTATTACGTCTGTGAGACGGAAGCTAGAATTTCAGTGTAATCATTGATGGAAAGGATTTGAATCGGTGGCTCTATTTATCTTTCATTGAGTGAACAACGAGAGAAAATATAGCTTTTCTTGTTCGCAGAATATCAGATTTATGAATGGGCACGGTAAGCCAACGAAGCATTGAATTCAGTGTAAACTTTTCTTCCAAAGTCAACTTAACAAAGTGGAGTTGGAAACCTTGCTTCTTGAGGATGGTGTAAACATAACATTAATTTGACGGAATAAATTCAGTTGGCATTCAATAAAGGATGAAAAAAAAGCAAAACAAACAAACAAACACACATTTTCACTGAAAGACAAGAGGGAAACGTTGCTAATTTTAATAAATTCGTTCTTAATTTATCATGGTCGAGAAAGGAGTTTACTATTAAGAATATTCCTTTTCTCCATTAAACAATTATATTTTTTTGTGTGATGGTCCAATAAAGAATTAACGTAATTTCAAAGATTGTCTTTATCCAAAATATCATCAACTTTAGGATAACGTACTTTAATGTATGTTGATCAAAAAGACCTCGGTTCTTTCGCATAAATGTAGTGTACCCATTTTAATAAAAGTATTCAAATGTTCACATTATTAACATTTGTATTATTTTTCCTATGCTAAATTCTACGTTTGCTTTAATCATTGTAGAATATTTTGTGCTATTTCATGCTATTCTTATTTATAACCCAAATAAAATTTATCCTAAATGCAAAACACGCTTTGTTCAGTGTACTTATGTTTCTGAATTTTAAAGGTGGTGTATGCCAAACTTAAGCAACAAGTTTAAGTTATTTTTTCCCGCAACCGTGATTGGGCAAGTGCTATACTGAACCACAAAAGAAAGGCCTTTGCATGAATGCTTTGTTTTTATTTCCGTAAACGTATATGATCTCATGACAATTTGATTAAGATGGCCTTCTCATTGGAATACCTTCCTTAGTCGTTCCTTTGATCGTTTCGAATACGCATTCCTTCCCTGAGGAGTGTCGGTTGGCCGTTTCATAGAGAAAAACCTCCTAAATGCCAACACCTAAACAACTTAAATTCAATGCTCAAACACGTGTCGCGGACGTATTCGGTGTCAAAATGATCTCACGACAAAATGCGATAGAAATATGTATGCACTTTCCGTTTGTGCAATTGCTTCTGTTATGTATTTCACCAATCTACCTATTAAGCCAATTAATAACTGTTACAGAACTGTTACAGAACTTTTGTTCAGTAAATAGACCGTCTAAATCAACTAAGTAATAATTTAATTTTAGTTATGTCGATCAATATTCTTGTGTTCTGATTGGATGAAAAGTTGGTGATATTTCTCAATGAAAACCATTTTGAGAACGCAGTTGTTTTGTAAGCTTCCGCAAAAAGAAGTTCCCCCAAAATATGTCTTTTATGGACATGTCAGTTTATGGAGAAATATTTCTATTTTTGCTTCATGATATTGAATTATAAGATATGAAAAGAGTACTGATTAATTTCATGGAAGTATGAAACTCAACACCTAATCACACTTATGTATGAATACGCGAAGAGCTTATTCATTCAGTGTGATTAGGTTTTTAGTTTCATACCTCCATGAAATTTAAAGATACTCTCTTCATCTCTTAATCATATGAATGACAACTAGACTATTGATAAACTGAATTTATTCTAACATTCAAGTTACAAATGTATTAGACACAAAAGTTTACTTCATTACATCAAAACCCTGAATGACTATGGCCAAAATTAAGAAAAAATAAAGAATACTGGGGGTTAATTTTCCACAGAATAACCCCAAGGTCTGTGTTGTGCATAATGAATGAATGACATTAAGTCTTGACAAAAATACCTTTCATAAGGTTAATATCTGGATTCTTAAAAATCCATTTCTACACTTTTTATAAACTTCTTTTTAGCATAATTGAATATTTTGCATTTTAACCACCGATTAGACATGCTAATAATCGTGAAACATCGTGAAATTGATAAGGTGAACGATTTTGGAATGATTTAGGAATGAAATTGAATGAGTGTGAGGAGTGAATTTTGAGTGAAATTAAAGGGAGGTTATCCTATATCGCAAATTTTGTTCAGGATGAACAAAATTAGCGATATTGATTACCTCCCTTTAATAAAATATGCAAACAAATTCTATAGTTAACTTCCTATTTCTTCAAGAACCTTTTAAACGCTTAAATTTGAATTGTGTCAGTGAAATCGCGATTTTTCTCTATCCAAATTTATTTTGAATGACGTTCTTGATTCTATATTTTTCAATGGGTTTGAGCGTTTTTGAGTGAGTGTTTGGAATGAATGAATGGAGCGCTGAGTGAGCGATTTAGAATGCTTTTGATTGAGTCGAATGTCAATTTCACGATGTAACCAGTTTGTCAGGTCCTCGAAATACACCGCATAAGACGATCGCAATTAAAAGTTCGTGTAAAAATCACATCTTGCACTTCTCTTCATTTTTTTGTCTATAGGTTTGTGCTTTTTTATTATAATAAATCCTAAGTTGAGTTCAAAGCGTTTGTCGCTCTGTACATTTGTCTACAATAAAAAATACCGCCCAAAACCCACATTTTGGGTGAAAGGTGCATTATATCGCATACCTAGAAACAATAACAACTTTTTCTTGTAATATCTTTATTAATACTTGAAACTCACGCAAAACCCAAATGTTTTGTAAAATAAACAAATAAATAAATAGTGTAAACATTTCACGAACTACCAAGATGGTGCCTTTTCGCGTGACGGGTCAAATATCTATTGTACGGAAATTAAAATGATCCCTTCACGCCTGGCGGGTAACCTTTATAACATTTAAGAGATCGAATGAATTACATGTATATCATATTTTAAAATTAATGCAGATATTAAATAAGAAATCTAATCATACTGGCCTCGCAGCTGAGGAATATAGCTTCGAACTCAAGCACGTGCCGAAAGAGTGTGGGAATGCACGTCGGTTTTGGTTCTAATAGCGGCCCGCGCCGATGACGTCACATTTGAAGGTTGCGTCACCGTGATAAAGGTTCGTAAGAAAGGTAAGGTAAGAAACGCTTTTGTATTTTTGAAATACGTTCTCTAACTGCGGAAAGTCATCTTTAAAAACTAGTTCAGGGTCTGTTATCAGAAACGATTGTTTCCTATTCACATTTAGGTAAAATATATCGCAGGCCTACAACGGTCTTATGTAATAGCTTTTATAAAATTCTGATTATAAATATGAAGCTTTGTATTTTCGATTTGCTATTCTAGGTATTTGGACCAAGTTGGAAAGATCAATATGAACTGGCTTTCTTTACTGCTTATTCTTGAGTTTTGCTTTTACATGGCTTTGAAAGTTGCCTTTTCCTTCAGCTCTTATAGAACACTTACAATGTAACGATCCCAGCTAGTGAATCTGCGCAAAACCGCCTCGCATTTAAAATGAAAACGTTTGCGGCAAACGTCATGGCATCTGCAAAGCAGCCCTGCGTAAAAAAATGACAACACGGTGCACACTGTTTGCAAATTATACCCCGCTTTGCAAGCAACTTGCAAACAGTTTGCAAGGTTTTCCCCTGAACGCAGACCTGGGTAACACTTCTTAAACATTTATGTCGTGTATTCAGGAAATGTATCCTTTGATTTCAATATCAATTCGTGCATCACCTCTGGTCACCAACTGCTAGCTTATATCATCACATAACACAACGTAACATAATAGAATATATTATGTTATGTTGTGTTATACGACGACATATATATATATATTATCCGTTCTTCAGGAAAACCTGTCTAAATGACATCAAAATGGACAATAGACATGCATAATTTATAATTCATAGATTTAAGAGAATTATGTATTTCTCAAAAAATACTAAAATAATAAGACCCTTTATACCTGTTCAAGAAATCATTTAAGTGGAAAAAAGTGGAACTTTAAATCCACTGGAATAAATTAAGTGGGAAATGTTGAGGAAAAAAAGGAGAAATTGCTTGTTTTTAAGCAACTGATTGTTTTTAGTATAATGGTTTAGACAACTGACATTAAAACGTGGCGTCATTTAGACAGTTTTCCTGGAGAACGGATCAAATGTGACCCGTCACGCGAAAAAGGACCATCTAGGAACTCTGTAAGATAAATAATCGAAAAAGAGATTGGGTCCAGCATAGGTCAACCAAAGGGCGCAATTCAAAATTCTATCATGGGAAGGTAGATTGATCATTCTAGATTCAGAACTTGAAGAAGCAAAGTGCGAAAAGTTTCGACCGTAGTCAATCTGCACAATCCGCGCACTCTGATTGGGGTCGACACTTTACGCACTACCAGGATGGCCCCTTTTCGTGTGACGGGTCACATATATATCATAAATATCATATATATCATATCACATATATACATAATAAACATTATAATACGTGTTATATAACACAGACAAATCGCATTGTCAAGATAGGGTCACGGTAATCTTTAAAGAAAGTAAGTAAAGTCAAATCAAGTAAAATTTATCCACAAAAGTCGAGAGTACAACAAAACCCAAAGATCTGATGAGCTTTACATCTACAAACATGTAAGAATATAGTAGAAGTTGAAAAGAAGCACAAAACATTGGTTTTAGAAGACCTGTTTAGGATTTAGTGGTGCAGGGGAAACCACTCGTACATAAGTCTATCAAAAAGATTCATTAGTTGTCTCCCTTACCCTATAATTCGAATAAAATTATTAACACTGATAAAGAATACAAATTTCAAAGATTAAAATAAATCACAGAGTATTTCAACAATTGAGACCAGAATTTTCGACCGAGGTAAATATTATTCTCGTTGCTTGAGAATTCGAATAATGTGAAAATTAATTTCTATTGATAAGATTGCCCTCCAATAGGGGTGGGGTGGGGGGTGGGGGTGGGGGTGGGGGGGGGGGGTAAAGCGGTGCACGAGTTTCTCGCTGTGAATGTGAATAAAATATTTCATTTAGAGTTGCTTCTCGACGCAATTTCTTGATTTTCACATTTGTTTTGATATGTGTTGCAACTTTAAAAAAAATCCAAACTGGCATGGTTGTGTTGATCCTGGTGGCAGTTCTAAAACGTTTCATTGGTTGTTAGAAGTATTCGAAGATACGAGGCGTCTAAAAATGAAAGTGCAACAAGTAGACCAATATACGTAATTGCATTCGTGTTAAGATAATTATTTGAATTCTATTCAGTTGTATAATCCATTATTATTGCCCTGGCAGGGCGGGGCCTAAGTTTTTGCACTTAGTGTTAAGGTTAAGCTCACGCGATAACCGCGATAGTGTATATAAACACTCGATCAATCCATGTTATTGAAATCACTGTTTATGTAGATTGGACCGTCTTTATTATACTGAAAAAACTTACAGCAGTACATCTAAGTGGCGCAGTCGAGTGGATAAGGACAACAGAATATTGATCAAGCGGACCGAGTTCGATCCTGCATCGCGACATAAAATTATCTTTTTCAATTCATATATTTTATGGCATATTTTTTTAAACAATGTTAAATGTTGTGCTTATTTTGAAAATGCTTCAAAGGCTATTTGTATTCTTTCGATTGAAAGGATATAAACTATATTTACTTCACCGTTGGGATGAATATAAAGCCCGGCTGAAACTGCGATTTGACTATTCGAAGATTCAAAATTTAAAAGATTTCACGCTTATAAATGGAATGCCAAAACAATGGAAGACCAAATGCAATTGTTTCATAATTCGATATTTTGTCCTATAGAATCGATAATGGTTTCTCCGAACGGTATTATCCTGTTTATTTAATCATATGGTACATATCTATAAAATAAAGAAACACATAGAAAAGTTTTTTATCAGCGTGTATTTGATGTTGTAAAAAAAACTAAAAAAAAAAACAAAAAAAAAAAACAATCACAATATCTGGCGTTGCCAGGTTACGAACCGGGAGCGTTTAGGTAATAATCAGTCAATAGTCTAGCATGCTTATCCACTGAGCCATCGCAGTCATTTACATACGTCACGGTATATCAAATATATTACATCAGGTTTTGTACAGGGAGTTAACATATTCGATAAGTAACCTGCACTACCTTTAGAAAATATCGATACAGCCGTGTAAATGTTAACATTATCGCGTGCAATTTATAAATCAGGTTCTAGTTACAACTACTTATTTCTATAGACAGTCGACATATTTACATTGAGACCTTCAATCGATGGTTGATAGCAAACTGCCGTAACTTCAGCTTATCCTTTGGTTTTAGGGTACCGTTATTTGCCATAGGCATTTGGATTCAGGATATCATAAGAACTTACACAAGGTAGTGCAGCCGCCATTTTCTAAGCGAACGAGTGTTTTACAAGCAATTTGGTACTCGATTCTCACGGGTAAACACGAGACTTGTTGATGTGCTGTTTTACCGCTGAAAACATCTCCGACGGCGGCTCTCATTCTTTCCGACTATTTGGCTCTCACCAATGGGTTGATAATCGTAGACCTATGTGAGATAGCAGCTGGAGGCTAGGAAAGGATTTGATGGTTGTACTGGTGAGAGAAATACCAGGAAACAATTGTTAGGTGCTCCAGCCGCCGCTATATAACTGAAAAAAATGTTGAAAGCGGCGTAAAACTCCATTCAATCAATCAATTTACGACTGAAAACAGTAAAAGGTTGTTAGTTTATATAGTTCATGTGCTGTTACCCAGAATCATTTGAAGCCAAGCAGCTAATCCAGAATACGAGGGCATGAATTAACGAACTTTGTGATTCTTTCGCCATGGACAAATTTTCGCATACTTCTCCACCCTCGCTAGGTGGCGAAAATTGAACAATGCACCAAAATAATATCCATAATATTTTGAAGATTTCACACATCTTTGTCAATTTGACATTGGATTAACATCGCACATAATAATTGGTGTTTAAGAGAATTTGCTACGCTTGTTTATAAATTTGTACCAAGATGCTGAAGAGTCTAAGTTAATTCCCATATATATTTTTGTATTGCTTATGTTGATGTATTGTATTTGGTATGACATGTAAACGATCTACAGTCGGTCTACAGTACCAACTGTTATGCCAAAATAGATCTTCGATTTTCTACTAAGAACCTCCTAACTACAGCTTTAAACAAGCTGCAGTTACGAGGTTTTAGCAGAACATCGAGATATCATTTTTGCGTTCGTTTCTAGGGGAAAGTGAGGTTGTCAAGTGAAATGTCAATTTCACGATGTTGTTATAGCAAAAGTAGTAGCAATTTTACTGATATCTAAAACGATATCGTTACGCAAATAATTCGGTCAGGGCGTATTGCTTAACCCATAGATTCCTTGCATAATTTTGCCATTAAAGACCGTCAGTTTTTATTATATACATGCATGCATTTATTTTGCGTATATGCGAATATTCTAACATTTCATTCTTAAATTTTAGACATGGCAGATGCGGCTATTCCTGAGACAATTAACAAGGACAGACACCAATTCTCTGACGTCAAGGTCAAACAACCTCGGACTTTGAGGAAAAGAAAAACAGTGAAGAAATCTGCATCACAAATTTGGTTTGATGTCAGTGAGGAAGAGGTTGACATGACGTCACTTCCGGCGTCAACTTGCCGGCTTTTAAACTCGAAAACAAGACAGTCAACACCGTCCAAGGATTTTTCGTCAAAAATGAACAGGTTTTCAAGTAATTCTAATGATGGGTTTTGTGTAAGATCGAACTATGTATTAATGAAAAACACGACAAAGCAACAGTTCAAACTGGTTTGTAAAAAGCCGACTTCTATGTGCCCTTCGCCGGAAGAGCATGTGACTAAAGTAGTACGTCGGAAACTAGAGCTGTCAATCGCTTGTCCGACATGTTGGAGTGTGCAGAGGAATTCTTAGGCCTTCGATTATTCCAATGGAAATCTTTTTATCAACGTAATAAAAGAAAATTATTCTTAATGGCACAACATGCCGTCAAATAATTGTTAGTGTGCATCACTGGGCCAATTCATTTAAACTTTCGCTAGAATGTTCCTTGGGTAAAAATTGTTCACAAATTTTGATTGACTCCTAGTTATGGGCGTGGCAGGTCGGGGCTTATTTCGACCCAGAAATCTTTTAATTTCTTCTCCTTCTGAATCGTTTTATAGAATTCAATAAAAAAAATTCCCAGAAAGTTCCTTGGGTGACTCCCTTTGAAAATTGTTCGCCGCAAAATTTTAATTGCACTTGTCTTTCCCAAAAAGTACATACATTGACTAGGTGATTTGATTTCATAATCCGAAGATCAAAATTAAAGTTAAGACTATAATTGTCTCCCAGTGTAGTAAAATCCATTCTCAGAATTACCATACGTCTAAGTAATGTGTTGTATTGTCATTTATCTTCCGAATTATTTTCATCTCGGATCCCTTCAGGGAATACATCCCGGTATAACATGGAACCCAGGATATACCCCGGGCTATGTTGTCGGACGTCAGATGTGGGTTATAATGGTACAAGCCGTTCAGGTGACACCCATGGCAGTTGTTAAACCACCAGGCCCCGTGATAACTCCAAGCACAGCTTGCGGTCGGGTGGTTATCATTATCAACATCAAATGTACTGAACCCCATTCCGTTTGAAGTCGCTAGAGCATCATCGCTGGCACAGCCTGAATATCCGCTTGTATGAAGTCTGAAAGACGATGCTTCATTACTGACTGAGAATGAGTCGTACTCGACTTTAGTTGTGACGGGTTCTCGATCTCCGAACGTCGTAAGGTTGATAGACAGTTTAGAAGCTTCTAACGTCAGAACGTGTATATGTTCGAGACCGAGCCAATATTCTCCTGTCCGATCTCCAAATCCAACCCTGTAATGATACCATTCTCTGTAAAAATTCTGTGAGCCGTCCTTTCGCCGTTGTATGACCGTCCAACCACCACCTTCCATATCGCACCATACGTCAACGTTAATGCAGTTGACGTTTATGACGTAGACGCCGTTTTGCTGGAAATTATCTTGTAATAATTCTAGACAGTCAAGTCTGCCTGGTATTATGTCGTACTTTACGTAGTGATCTTTTACAAGTTCCTGTAATGAATTAAAAAGATATCAAAATGTTTAGGGTCGAGTTTTCGCGGACAGCCATGCAGGCACCAGTAAACAATGAAAACAATTTCTTAAATGCTTTTCGGTGGTTTATCGAGAAATAACGGTAGATTATCACTTGATAATCTCACCGCAAAAGCAATGAAATTATCAAAATTTTATTCCCTGCTTTTGTAAATTTAACCCTATCTGACGTCATCCATGAAGGCCGAAATAAGTGACGTCACAATGAGCGTTGCATAGCAATCACGTGCAAAATGACGCGCTTTACGAAAAATTGTCCTAGAAATTTCACATTTTGTCTCATTTTTGCATTAAAGAAATAGAATAATCGTTTTATTTTCTTGTAAGATCGATTAATATTTCATTTCGTGAACAACAAAAGCTATATTTTCACTCGTGGCTCTGCCACTCGTGAAAGTATAGCTTTTGTTTATCACTCAATGAAATATAAATCGATCTTGCATTGGAACAAACGATTATCCTCTATATGCCCTCGATTTATCGATGCAGGGCTGGGGGACATAAAACAACTTTAAAACTGTATAGATTATCAGTATATACTTAGTAAAAAAAAAGCAATTCTCGATTCCTTTTTTTCTAAATATTTTTCTGTAGCAGACATATTGTAGTCGAATTAAGCTAAATATTGAGTTCTATCTCTTATCAATAGATGTTTGCCTTTCTCTTGTTCTGATGTTGACTCTACAATCACAAAACAAAGCCAAAATGGCCATTTTTTGTCCAGATTTCTGCTTTCGTTTCAATTACACGGAATCTGGAGCAATTTATTTCTATGGTAATTTACTGTCTTTTATACCAAAGCGAATCTTCTGCATGTAAACGTTTGGTTGACGTTACGTGATTAACGTATACCAAATTTCTGAATCTATAGCTGACGTGGCAGATCTGAGGTGCGTTCGTTAGAGCACAATAAAAAATCGCGCTTAATGAAATTTTTAAGACGTCATCATGAATGATTTTCGATAATTTGAGTGAAAACATTCGACGTCGTCATAACTACTCTTTTTAAGCCAATGACAGGTGTAACATTGAGCCGTGCAGACAGCCACATATTGTTAATAAAAGTTACCTGATGATCTTCTATGTCCTTTGCGCATTGTGAAGAATCTGGTCAGATTGTGCGGATGCACAGGCTGGTCAGAGTCTTTGCTTTGGCGCATTTTTGAAATTGTGTTCTCATTGAACCCCTGATGGAGACACATTGAGTTTCGAAAGCGCTAGGGTTATTTATGCTTTAGCAATAATCCAAACTACTTACACTGTTTGAATACAATATAATGATATCATATTTTGTGATCAAGTCTTATAAATTAGAACTACTGTTAAAACAGAATTACGGCTTAAATCTCAATTTCAAATTTGGAGAAAAAAATGAGTTCAGAATGGAAAAAGTTTTGTAATATTGGTAGATGCATCAACTGATGTATATATAATACATACTTGTGTTTTGTATAAGAAAAATATATAACGAGGTTGGGAGAATTGATCATTGTCGAGGCTCTGCCGAGACAATTATCAATTTCCACAACCGAGATAGATATTTTTTCATACAATACTCTAAGTATGTATGATATTTATCTTATAACCTCTATTTGCCTTGTTTTCATCGATGTTTCTAACTGAAATGCGAGTTTCTAAAAATAACCGCATTATATCATTGTTCTAAAAATAACTATGTGATAACATAAAAAATATCATATGGGATATTATCATACGGATATTTGTATAGTTATAAGATAAATAATTTTTAGATTTAAAAATCAAATCAATACCTGCACATCCGTATATCTTCCGTACGTTAACATCGTTTGACTCTCACCAAAGGATGCATGTCCGTCTGTGTGTGGAGTCAGCATATTGTAACACGCGCAATCAAAATTCTGATCGTCAAAATAATACGATTTACTCTGAAGTAACAAACATTTCCAAGCACAGTGTATCTCAGATTTGCACGTGCTCGCGTGAATCGGCGTATATATTATTTGTGTGGAATTCACGTGCACAGTTCTGTAATACGAATATTCTCTTTGCAGAACCCAATCATCGCTCAAAGCAGAAGGCAGTAATAAATAGATTAAAACCAACGAAAATAAGAAATCTTTGAGTTTCCTAAAATCCATAGTTTCGGCCGCGAATTTCAAGGATGAAACTAAATGCTGTATCATACAGTATTTATATACCACAGATAAAGACAAAAGGCAGTACTCTATTTGTGCATTCACAATTCATAGCTAAACCCTTATCCTTTTTTAAACTAATTTATTGTTTCAAATAAATTGCCAATTTTAGGAACATTCTGACCAATCTGGTGCAAGGTTTACCAACATAAAAACAACCGGAGCACTACCTACGGGTACCAACGCTCGGCTGTTGAGTGCTGCATAGGGGATAAAAATCGAAAAGGAGCATTATTTGCATAAAATGCATCTTGAGTCATCGTCATTGATAGAACATGATTGTTCTTTTGATAGTGAACATGACTGCCAATTTTCAAGTGATTGCCTTGATATCACAAAAAAAAAAAACAAACAGGATTCACACGACGAATTCGACGACGTCGACACCAAGACTGTAGCAATAACTCGGGTTTTCACCGAACACAGTAGAAATTAGGCAGTGTTTGCTGATTTTGGTCTATATTGTCAGACAAAGCCAACATCAGGCCTTAAATGTCGTGACCCGCTTGAGCACGGTTTGCGTAATTTGCATAGAAATTTGAGCCTGTGCTGGTCATTACCAACAGTCTCAAACGTGCGGCTAGCAAAGAATCTTGTTCAGCCAGTGCATCCGTACAGTCTGACCAGAGTCTTCACTTTGCGCTTTATAGAAAGACAAGGTCTCAAAGTATCTTTAGACTGACAATAATCCTCTTACTGCACTATTTGACTCTTAATCTGTCCAATATTTGCAACTCAGGTTGATCGCAAATTGTCGGAAATGGCTCATTTCTAAGCAAAATCTATTGCCTTAAGTTTCCCAACTATGTGTAACTTAAGTGGTCGAAAAGCAATTCATTTTTTTCCTAAAGAAAACAGTAGAAAGCTATTCAAACTAAACAATCTGTTGCATTAAATACTTTTTGTGTTTTTCGTGTCAAAAATGCAAAACCCATTTGCAACTGCGTTTAGATCATCTAAATTCAAATATTGATAATTATTTCCCATTAATATCACAAGTGCACATTAAAAGCTTTTGAGTTGATGAAACAAAAGACGGAAAATATTTCAGCTACTTTTTTCTCAATCCGCATTTTTAGTGAAAAAAAAACCCTTTCATTATTTTTTCCGGCTTCCGGTGCATTTTAACGTATTTTCTCCATTATTTTACCAGCCGTAAACGAGTTGGAATTATTTATTTAATCCTTTTGTTGTTTAATCCCTGCTTTTTACGTGCCTGTGATTTTATGATTGAGAAAACATTGTGAAAAAAGAAGAAATTGCTTATGACAAGCAATTTCTTCCTTTTCCACACCATTTTCTACCCTACTGAATGGTTATTTTTCAAATTAGATCCACTTTAAATTTTCTTCTGCAAAACCTTTGAATTTGGACAAGTCCAAAATTTTGAAAAACAGGAAACGGTTAATATAATGTTTGCTATACATTCTTGGCTCATTTACAAAGTTATTCAACTAGTGCAATAACAACTGTGAAATACCAAACAAGAGGACCATGTTGGTCCTATATCGCTCACCTGAGTAAGTCAGCTCATAACTTGTCAACCATGTTATAAATACCAGCGATTGTTTGATATGCGTTTAGGGTGATTTTGAAAGAAACAAACTTTTATTTTGCCCTACGACAATTTGATTCCTTTTTAATATTTGTAAATTTTCAACCTTTCTAGTACCATGGCAACCAGAGTTATTGATCGAATTATATATTTTATCAACAACTTTAAAAAAACCAATACCCTAAGAACACCCCTGCCCAATGGTTAAGGAGAAGATGATTTTTTCTTAAGATTTTTGGCATTTTTTTTAACATTTCCGTTACGATGGAAACCAGAGTTTTTGATTGAATAAAATTCCTTTTAAAACGTTGTTATCCAAGGAACATCACTGCAAAGTTTAAGATTCATTGGGCAAGTAATTAGGAGAATTTTTTTTACTAAGATTTTCGGTAATTTTCAACCTTTCTGTCTGTTACCATGGAAACCAGTTTTTGACGAAATTAAATTCTTTTAACAACTTTACCCTAGGAACATCCCTAACAAGTTTCAGCTTGATTGGACAAGGGGTTTAGGAGGAGAAGATTTTTTCTAAGATTTTCCACAATTTTCAGCCTTTACGTTTCCATGGAATCAGAGTTTTTGATGAAATAATTTTTTTTAGCAACTTTTGAAGAGCTTTAACCAAGGGACATCCCTGCAGAGTTTCAACTTGATTGGCCTAGTGGTTTAAGAGGAGAAGAATTTTTTCTGAGATTTTAGGCAAATTTCGGCCTTCCGTATTACCATGGCATCCAGATTTTTGGACAGAATTAAATTCTTTTTACAACTTTTGGAGAGCTTCACCAAAGGAACATCCCTGCCAAGTGTCTGCTTGATTGGCCAATTGGTTTAGGAGGAGAAGATGTTTAAAGAAATTGTTGAAGGACCAACGGACAGACATATGGACAGTGGAGGGATGATGGACGGTGAGTGATCACAATAGTACACCTTGAGGACTTTGTGTTTAGGTGAGCTTAAACTACCAGTATCAAAAATATTTTTTTCTGTTTTTTTTTCTCACTCCTGCGCCGTATGTCTTATCATAAGTACCATGTATATATTGTGTGCATCAACTGTAAAGGGCATGCAGGTACTTTGTTAATCTGAATACAGGCCTGCATTTAAGATATTGCAACACTCATCAGCCACCAATATTATTTGTGGACTTTATGCATAAACAAGTTTATTTTGAGAAAATCCACTCGACCCATTTTCCCGTGTTTTCCCTTGTTTTCTGATGGATAAGCCCCATTTTGGAACTGAACCTTCATTATGACCCTACATTCATCCTGTGACAGTTTAAAGTGATTCCAATAATTTTTGTGGAATTCATTACTTAAACAAGTTTATTTTTAGAAATTCTGAAAGATTTCCGATGGATTAGCCCCATTTTCCAAGGAACATTCCTAATGACCCTTCATTCATCTTGTGAAAGTTTCATGTAAATCTGAAAATTGTGGTCTTTATCTCCTTAACAAGAATATTTTAAGAGCAATTCTATAAGGCCCATTTCCTGTGAAATCAAATGGCAAAGCACCATTTTTTAAAGGAACTATATGGCCCTACAATTATCCTGTGAAAGTTTCAAGTAAATCCGATAATATTTTTGGACTAAAGTAAATCATGAATGTAAATGATAATATTTTGAGCAAATTTTCATAAGGCCTGTTTTTCTGAGATATCCCTAAAATCAGCATAATTTTCCAAAAAGAACCTTCCTTGTGACACTTCAATCATGAAAGTTTCAAGTAAATCTGATAATATTCTTGGGGTTAATGTCGTGAACAAGAATTGTTTATAGACAGACAGACGGGAATCATGCCATCACAATAGCTTCCTTGACCTACAAACTATTATGGGAAAATGGGAAAATGCTTACAGCAAGTCATTTTTTCTCTTCTTACAAAGATTTTTACAATCGTTTGCAAAGGTATAGAATTTTTAACGTTAAAGAGGAAAATGGTTCAAAGTATCCTGTATAGACAAAGACAAGCGATAACTCTTATCACATTATGAGCTACTTTTATTATACTACAGAAACCAATTTTAATTCAAGTAATCAAATAGTTAATGCTCGACTATTGTGAGTTCATGTTTTCATTTGGAGACCAAAACCCTTGTAACTAGACCTTTAGTTAGCTACAGCCACAAAGTTTTAGTTACCAACTGCCAACACGAATTCATTGCTACCTGCAATATTTTTAAACCAACCATTGGTAATACAACTTAACCCTTGTCATGCTGAATAAATTTTGGCTAAAAATTGTCATCAAAATCAAAGGGCAAAAAGCACTGAAAGTACAAACAGTAGGTCAATTTCATTTGAAAAACTAAATCTATTGACAATTCTGGTTTGAAAGTGAGAAATAGGTGGTGTAGACTAACATCAGACTGCACATATGTGCAGGCTGATGTTTGTCTATAGCTCCTGCCAATGCAGGAATATTCCGGGTTCAGGATGACAAGGGTAAATTTAAAATGAAAAATATCATTCCCGTTCAAAATATCTCATACAATACTCAGGGGTGTGGAATTCCCATGCCTGACTTGTCTGACACAGGCTTTTCTACTTGGGGACAAGTACATTTAGCTAGGCAAACTGTCTGTGGACAA
Source organism: Fragum whitleyi (assembly GCA_948146395.1). Lineage (NCBI taxonomy): Eukaryota > Metazoa > Mollusca > Bivalvia > Cardiida > Cardiidae > Fragum > Fragum whitleyi. Next base: position 17,458,340 of record OX411555.1, read on the forward strand.
GTGTGTACCATGGCAAGTCTTGGAAAGATATCTTTTAGATGAAAATGATAAATTATCCTAATTTACATATCAAAGTGGTAGAAAACATTGTCTTTATTTAATACAGAAAATGCTGAGCTCCAGCATTTTCTTCATTATAAGCAAAGTTTCTTAAAATCTATTTGTTCACTTTTTTGCAGACAAGTTAAATTTGATACCAGACAAGTACAAAATCATCTTTAACTTAAAGTTAGTCCTAGGACAAGTACAGAAAATCTGTATTTCCACACCCCTGCAATACTGAAAATAATTTTTCCTTACTTCATTAAAGAACACATATAACTTGCTTCCAGACAATGCCACTTTTGACACCCCAAGAAAAGAGCATTGGAAAAATAATGTGGAAAATGATGAAATTAGTTGTTCCAAGCAATTTCTTCAATGCCCACAATGTTTTTTTTTCCCAGAGGGACAAGAATTTACAATTTCTTTGAGAAGAAACTATCATCTGCAACTTCTTTAAAGTTAGACAAGGCTTAAATTCTGTCACCTGATTAGGGGTTTATATTGAAATTTAAAAGACTGGAAAATCAGAGCTCGAGATTACTAGAGTGACAAGTTTTCAAAAAGGAATATTTTGATATTAATCGCTCAATATCATATTGTGAGTACTCAATTCAATCATGCCATTAAAACAATTCCAATGAGTACCCAAAAAGACAGAGATAAGATGAGAAATTACAGATTTAGATTGGTTTTAGGTTGCTCAAAATTTAGAAACTCTTGACTAGTCATGTTTACTGTGAACTCAAATCTATCTTGTCATTAAAAACAAATACCTTATTTTTAAAATAAGTCACAAATGTGAAACTGAACAAAAATGAATATTTACTTATGATTAGATGACCCACTCTTACAAATAATCAATATCAAAAGAATGACTCAAATGAAACAGACATGATTTGAAATGCCCACTCATACTTAAATTTAGACACAATTTTTTGTTGGGTTCAAAAGTTTTTTTTTCACAAATCAAAAATATGTTAAGTTTTTTTAAATAAAAATGTGACTAAAATCTTCACCTCATCATTTTCATTTTGAGAACAAATGTATCCTATTTTGTGTGATTCTTGTCAAATCCACTATCGTTGATTAGAAATTAAAGGAATTCTTGATATAACAAAATTTTGAATTACTTACAACCATAACACTGAATTCAACTTTAAATAATAAATCTTACAGGTTTTTTTTCCCCTCAAAATAAGTACATTGGTAAAGCTACATAATATGGGTCAAAACGATTTCCCTTCAATAAAAGTTCCTAATATGACTCAAACTGTTTCCTTTCAATTAAAGTTTCTGTAAGACAATTTGACATTTATTCTAACAGCTGTAACACTTGTGATAACCCATGTAGACATAAGTAGATGCTATGCAATGAAGTCCAGTGGCCTGTTAAACCCACCTTTTCTGTTCATGTACTGTCTGCAAAGAAAAAGAGTTTAATCATGAGAATTGTAGCAAACAAATCAAAAGAGAGGCAAAATGAAGCTTAACATGCCCATCCAACCATACTACAAATTATGTTAGTATTGTCGATCAAATATCAATTTAGCCTGAGTGTGATATTTCAAACAACTTCACTTGTACGCAGCATAAAGGAAGTTGACCTGTCACAGTTGCGCAATGTTTTGGCAACTTTAACAGCATTTACCAAGGTTTCCTAATGATTTCATTAGGAAATCTCGGTCAACATTGTGAAAGATCATGAATTTTGAAATGTTACAGAAACATTACGGTTCCACTACCTTTAGACTAAAATCAGCATGTGTATCCTTACATTCTAATCAGAATCTTGATCTAACACTAAATACATGTAGATAACTTAACTTGAAATGTGCACTTACAACCAAAGGATATTTACACAGCACTGTGTGACTACTCAGGCAGCCCAAAACCTGTCTAACACACTCATGAAATTGATGGAAATGTAACACACCATTTTCAATTTGTATCGAAAGCAAAAATAAATTAGACTGTCACATACGCAGACTAATACCCCCTACAAGTGCTTGTCAATAATGAAAAGACATTTCCCATCAAATAGCTATAACTCTGTCAGAAATCAAAGGATAATAGCCAAAATATCAATTGCACATATGTGCTTAATACTGATCCCATCTGTAAAGTTGCAATGAAATACACACATCAGTTGCTGAGAAATTGAGCAAACATGAAAAAGCTACAGACAGACCCCTTGACTGACAAGCTGACCTCTATATACTCCCCAAACAGAGCTTTGGTTGGTATAAGTCCTTATAAAAGTTTTCTTCAATGCAAGTTCTCTCTAATATATAAGGCACTAAAAAATATTGGTTTGGGAGGGAGGTATTGATAATCTAAACACAATATTTTTTTTCCATAAAACTTTACTGCTGCACTCATTTACAACACTTGCAAGCGACAATTCTAAGAATTCTACATCAGGTAAGATGGTATTTTATAAACCAAAACACTTGATTTGAAATTATATTCACAAAATCCAGCCTACCTGTATCTCCTTTTCTTACATATATTGGCAGAGTAAATATCATTCCCAACAACCTGCTTGTCCTGTAAAGTAAAATCAGGGATTGTGGTAGTGTTAGAAAATTAAGAGTCATTGATTCCTTAACACATGAAATTTTAGGGTCAAAACTGAGTTTTAAGGGGTAAAGGCCACAGAAAATGCAAATTGTGTGTAGAATTTTTCAGGTTTCAGAGTCAATTGACCGTTTATTTGTAAAGATAGGAAGTAACCAATTAATCTTTTGAATCTTTTGAAATCCAAAACTTAGTATAGACTAAGAATATACATCATTGAAAATTTGATTGATACAACCCTGTGTTGACCATTAAAATTTTTTCCCAAGGGGGGCAGTTGAATATTTTCTGATATTTGAGGGTCAAAACCCTAGTGTAAGGGTCAAATACAAAGCCTGTAAGATAAGTTATAGATTTAAGCACTAGATTTGTTATTCTAGGTATTGTTTTCTTTTTAAGTCAAGAAGTATTTGAACTTCAAGGATGATTGTTTAACCCTTGTCATGCTGAACCCGGAATATTCCTGCTTTAGCAGGAGCTATAGACAAACAGCAGCCTGCATATATATGCAGTCTGATGTCAGTCTACACCACCTGTTTCTCACTTTCAAACCAGAATTGTCAATAGATTTAGTTTTTCAAATAAAAATTGACACACAGTTTGCACTTTCAGTGCTTTTTGCCCTTTGATTTTAATGCAAATTTTTAGCCAAAATTTATTCAGCATGACAAGGGTTAATTAACACCTAGTCACCTGCAACAAATACTTTAGGGCCCTGTTTAATAAAAGATAACATTTGGTGAAATGTTATCCCAAGGTTAATTCAGTCAATCGGGATTGCGGTTTCAATTGTACTATTTCAGTTAAAATTTAACCAATGGTTAACTTTTATGAAACTTTTATGAAACTGGCAGCAAATTGTTTATAAAAACGGATCTTTTCATGATGGAAACAAATTATTATGAAATTCACCCTCAATGTAGAATAAATAATAAAACTCTGGTCACCATCTTAGATCTTGACCAAAATCTTACTTGTACTCAGGGTTCAAATGATACAGTTGGTTACATCGTGAAATTGACATTCACCTCAATCAAAACCAATATAAAACACTCACTCACCACTCAATTCATTCATTCCAAACACTCACCCAAATCAATCAAAAGTGCTCCGAAATTATTAGACAAGAGGGCCGTTGGCCCTGGGTCGCTCACCTGAGACAAAAGCTTCATTACCTAAGTATGTCTATGCAACCACAGAAAAAGAGATTTTCACTTATTCAATCAGATAACATTTGAAATAATCCTCACCCCTCACCCCCCCCCCCCTGCTCCTCCCCTGGTCATTATTTATTTAAGCTTTTTTCATAAAAGGTCTGTGATCAGCTAATCTATGCCAGATATACAGGGTGAGTCTGAGACTTTTAAAGTTTTCTTTAATGAGTTGATCAATCCATGTCAAATATAAAGGCTGTAGGGATTCAAAATTCTCAACAAAGCACTCCCCCTCAAGTCTGTAGGACTCCTGGCTCATTAGAAGAAGTTTAAAGATTTCAAAAATGATCCAAAGTACTACCCCCTCCAGAAGACACTCAGCACCTGGTGACCCTACAGTCATGATTTTAGCTATTTTTATTAATGTCAATATATTGATCACCCATGACAATTTTCGGGTCTGCAGGGTTCCTGATCCAGGAGAAGAATAAGGTTAAAGATTTCAAAATTGATCCAAAGTACTACCCCCTCCCCCCTAATGCTCTGCATCTGGTGGCCCTACATTCATGATTTTAGATATTTTATTTTAGATCCATATGCTCATCATCCATGCCAATATTGAAGTCTGTAGAACTCCTGGTTCATTAGAAGATGAAGGTTAAAGTTACAAAATTTTCACAAAAGTACTACCCCCTCCCCCCTGGTGCTCCACACCTGGTGGCATTACAGTAATCATTTTAGCTATTTTTATTAAGGTCTATGAGCTGATCCTCCATGCCAATTTTCAAGTCTGTAGGGCTTGTGGTTCAGAAGAAGAAGAAGGTTATAGATTACAAAATTTTCACAAAAGTAATACCCTCTCCCCCCTGATGCTCCACACCTGGTGGCATTTCAGTCATGATTTTAGCTATTTTAATTAAGGTGTATGAGCTGATCCTCCATGCAAAACTTTAAAGCTGTAGGCCTTCATGTTCAGAAGAAGAAGAAGGTTAATGATTTCAAAATTTTCACAAAAGTACTACCCTATCCCCCCTGATGCTCCGCACCTGGTGAATCTACAGTCATGATTTTAGCTACTTTTATAAAGGTCCATATGCTGATCATCCATGCCAATATTCAAATCTGTCAGGCTCCTGGTTCAGAAGAATAAGAAGGTTAAAGATTACAAAATTTTCACAAAAGTACTACCCCCTCCCCCCTGGTGCTCTGCACCTGGCAGCCCAACAGATATGATTTTAGCTATTTTTATTAAGGTCTATGAGCTGATCATCCATGCCAATTTTCAAGTCTGTAGGACTTCTGGTTCTGAAGAAGAAGAAGCTTAAAGATAACAAAATTTACCCAAAGTACTACCCCCTCCCCCCTGGTTCTCCGCACCTGGTGGCCCAAAAGATATGATTTTAGCTGTTTTAATTCAGGTCTATAAACTGATCATCCATGCCAAGTTTTAAGTCTGTAGGACTACTGGTTGAGAAGAAGAAGAATTTTAAAGATTTTCTTAAAATTTCACCTTTTGTTGCCATAGCAACCAGAGTTTTTCATGGATTTCAATTCTTTTAGCTTTTTTTGAAGGGGACCACCTAAGCAAAATTTCTGTAAAATTTGGTGTTAATTGGCCCAGTAGTTTAGGAGGAGATGTCGTTTAAAGAAATTGACGGACGGACGCCGGATGAAAGGTGATCACAATAGCTCAGATGAGCACTTCGTGCTCAGGTGAGCTAAAAACATTTCCAAATTGTTCAAGACGATCAGCCTTAAAACTAATCAAATTATTCCAAGATTTTATTGCCTGGTGTGGATTTAAAAGCGTGTGATAGGTCCACGAAAACTCAAACAGAAAAGTATGTATATCTTATTAAAGGGAGGTAATTACTGGTAATATTGGATTACCTCCCTTTAATTTCACTCAAAACTGGCTTACACACTAATTCAATTTCATTCCAGGATCATTCATTCTAGAAAGCCATGAATGGCTTGAGTCGCTCCACAGGCTTGAAATTCTTGTAAAAGCAAATAAATGTTTTGACTTGATTTTTAGATATTTGGGGTTCTACTGATGTTGAAAATGATTTTCAAAGTTTGAACTATATAACAGATAGAGAAATGACCTCTGCTCTTAAAAGACATATTTTTCATCAAATCAAAATGATTTTTGGCTGCATGATAATGGGTCACCCAAAGATCATACCAAATTTTTTTATTGATATTCATCAATTACATTCTGAGAAAATGATTTTCATAGTTTCCACTATTTAACTTGTTGAGAAATGACCTCCACCCATAAAATGCATATTTTTCATCCAATCAAAATAATTTTTGGTTCACTGATAAAGGGTCACTCAAGGATCATTCCAGTAAAATTTGGTTGATATCCAAAAGTTAGATTCTGAGAAAATGATTTTCAAATTTTCCACTTTATAACATATAGAGAAATGACCTCTGCCCATAAAATGCATATTTTCCATCCGATCACAATGATTTTTTGTAGACTGATAAAAGGTCACCCAAGGATCATTCCAGTGAAATTTGGTTGATATCCATCATTTACATTCTGAGAAAATGATTTTCAAAGTTTCCACTATATAACAAAGAGAGAAATGACCTCCGCCCATAAAATGCATATTTTCCATCCGATCACAATGATTTTTGTAAACGGATAAAGGGCCACTCAAGGATCATTCCAATGAAATTTGGTTGATATCCATCATTTACATTCTGAGAAAATGATTTTCAAAGTTTCCACTATATAACATATAGAGAAATGACCTCCGCCCATAAAATGCATATTTTCCATCCGATCACAATGATTTTTTGTAGACTGATAAAGGGTCACCCAAGGATCTTTCATGTAAAATTTCATTGGTATCCATTGATTAGAATCTGAGAAAACTCACTTTTTACCATATTTGGAAATTAGCCACGCCCATTAAATCCATGTTTTTCATTGGATCAAAATTTCTTGAACAACTTTGAAAGAGGGTCACCCAAGGATCATTCCTGTAAAGTTTGGTTGAAATCCATCCAATAGTTTCTGAGGAGAAGATTTTTAAAGAAAAGTTTACGACCGGACGGACGCACGCACGGACGGACGGACGGACGGACGCACGACGGACACAACGCCATGACAATAGCCCCAGTGGCTTTCAGCCAGTGGAGCTAAAAATCATTCATCATGTCAATTTCACAATGTTGTTAACTGTAAATGAATACCTATACATGATGGTGGAGTACAACTTGGGGCTTTGGATAGGTTTTTGAATTTGTGAGTCATTGACCCCTTGACTGTGAATTTCCAGGGGCCAAAACCATAACTCTATGTTGATAATTAATTATGCTGGCTAAGTTCTTTAATCATCCAATGTGGCTCCCTCGAAAATACATTAAGGAGACTAAAATAATACATCATTTAATTCATTAAAAAATTTCATTCACAGTAATATCAAGATGGGCCCAATAAAATTAAAAAGGTCAAAATGGTACCAAGAATGACCCCCAAATATTCAAGGGATCAAAAAGAAATAAGAACTTTTACTTTTGTAGTATCAAATCCCTTACTTACTTTTGTAGTATCAAATCCCATACTTACTTTTGTAGTATCAAATCCCGTAAATCCCATTAGTCTCATCAAATCTTGATCCTCCTCCGGCAATTCTTTGATATCTTCCTCTGTCGAGAAAAAATAAATGTTTGTTTCAGCGTAAGATCAGGGTTAGACATTATCAGTGTCCACAGATTCCAAGGATATTAATCCTTGTCATGCTGAACCCGGAATATTCCTGCTTTGGCAAGAGGTGTAGACAAAAATCAGCCTGCACATATGTGCAATCTGATCCTAGTCTATACCACCTGTTTTCCTTTATCCAACCACCAATAGTTTCAAATGTGTGATCTAAAAAGAAAATACTGACTCACATTAAGGGCATTTAGACCTTGCAGCACTTTGATTTCATTGCAATTTTGCCAAGGTTTTTATGCAGCATGACAAATGTTAAAAAATTAGAAGAAAACCCATAACCTTAAAGCAAGGGATACCATCAGGATTCTTCTGAATACATGTAAATATATTTTCAAGGTTAAACTTCACTTTGTTTCTTATATACATATGGAGCCGCCACCATAGCGCAGTTGGTTAGGCATAAGACTTCCAATCTGGAAGTTGTGGGTTTGATCCCCAGTGGCGGTAAATATCCTTTCCGGCGTTCATCACTCACCAATGGGTTCATATAATCGTAAACCTATGTGAGATAGCAGTTGGAGGCTAGGAAAGGGTGTAATGGTAGTACAGGTGAAAGAAATACCAGGAATCCATTGTTAGGTGCTCCTGCATCCACGATATAACTGCGAAATTGTAAGAACCCATTCAAACAAACAAATTATATACATATGGAACAAAGTCAGGGTTTTAAGGGACGCAGGTTTTGCGAGTCTGAGACTCCCAAATAAGCAGCCAGGACCCTAAAAACTATCTTATATGAGTCCTATGGACCCTCTATGGATCAACATCAGAATAGAATTGAAGACTGTTTTAAACAGTCTTCAATTCTTTCCTGAAGTTGAGAGCTAAGTAATTATAAGTATCCAACAATTTCTTAACTTTTAAACAGGGAATAGCCTTAAGGCACAGGAAAACTATATCATTGTTCTAAAATAAGTAGTTTTTATCTAAAGCAGGGACTCCTAAACCGAATGAAGGACCCCTAAGATCCTAATGGTCGAGTCCTTTGGACCCCGTTTTCTTGATATCAGACTAAAACCCTGAAAGTAATGTTAGGAACCTTGGTTTGCAAAGATATTAGAATATTCTTCACATGCCTTTCTTTTGCTGTTCTTAAAATTCAACCTACGTATATGAAGGAAGGAAGGAATCTCTGATTATCAGGAGATTTAATCACAGTAACATGTGGGGGTCCCTGCAGGAATACTTTGAAAAACAGTTAGTGTCGACCCCTGAAGATAGCTTCCTTTTTTTAAATCATAATTACAACAACAAATACTCCATTTTCAGTAGTAATGTTGTGTTTATTCTCCATAAAATAACAGATTTATTGAAATTTCATGTCAATTCAGTGACTTGCAAATTAGCAAGATTCACTTGGGTTTCTCTTAAGTAACGGGTAAATAATGTGTTACAGTGTTACTGAAATGTTAAATAAATCTACCTGTTACGGAGGGTTTGGCAGCATCTGAGAATATTAGAATTTCCTCATCGGAGTCCGAATCATCTCTGGATCTTCCTGGTCCACTCCTCCTTCCCCTTAAAAACAAAATGAAATGAGTCTGAGCATGACATAACCAACATTTCACATGCATGCGAGGCAAAAACAATAAGCAGCCTGGACAATAACCCAGGGCAATAGAAATCGAGGGGTCTGCACAACACTATTGTAAGTGCCTATATATTTATAGGCACTTACAAGTTACAATAGTGTTTCACTGCCCCCTTAAAATGATCTGTTATCCAGGAAAACTGCCTAAATGACGCCACTGGTAAATTTCAGCTTTAATACCCAGATTACATATGACAGTCAATTTAAGACTCATCAAAAATCAAAGAATTTCAACCAATATATGTTATGTTCATTGAAATTAAAAAGAGACTTCAAATAATTGTAGAAAACAAGAGAGAAAACGCTTAACACATGTGAAATTGTTGGGAATTTCATACATAGGCTCAAGTTCTGTTTATCATCTGTATCTAGAACAGGGGTGCTGAATTCCAATGCCCAACTTGTCCGACACGGGCTTTTACACTTACAAGCAAGTACATTTTTCTAGGCCACTTGCCAATGGACAAGAAAATACCAAAGCAAATCTTGATACAGTTATAACGATATCTGGGAGAAAAGTCATCCTATTGTTGGTATAAAAGGGGAGCAGAAATTGTCTTTAATGAAGAAAATGCATTTTACAGTTACAGCATTTTCTTCATTAAAATAATGTTTTCTCAATATTTACCATTCCATTTTTTTGTAGACAAGTTAATTTTGATTCTGGCAAAGTGAGAAATAAACTTTTACTTGTCTGTGGTAGGTATTTCCACACTCCAGTAGAATGCATTATGGTTGTCCGAGGGTATGCAACAAGAGATGGGCATGCAAAGAAAATAACCAATTGGCATTTATGTGAAATTGTTCATGATCCTTTATTTACTAAGCAATATTGGCTGCACAGAGGACCTTTTCCCTTGGAGCTTATTCCCCTATTAATATCTCTTCCTCTCCCTTCTTACAAATTGTAACCAAGCCAATTAATTTTTGCAATGAAAGTTTCAACTCACCTACTAAAGATGCTTTACTTGTTCACTATCATGACCAAGACTTGATTTTACATCTATTGTAGACTTATATCAACAAAAATGCTAAAACTTAGCCTTATATCATAGAATAGACATCCACTTGCAAAACAGCTCTTTCAATTTTTGACACTTTTTATCTAATATCTTGCCCTCTGGTTTTAAGTGTTACACATTGCAGTGTTTCCACTGCTGCTTCAGTCTTGGGGGACAAATGATTATTTAACACTTTAAAGTAAGTTTGTATTCCCTCTACAAAAGACAAAGAAGGCTGCTGTCAAAGTTGTGGGTTAAGACTATAAATTAGGGATAAATCACCCCCATTCAGGATTTGGGAGAACCCTAGGCTAACTCATTCTCATATATTGCATACCTGTCCCTATCTCTATCATGTCTCCTTTCCCTGTCTCTTTCTCTGTCTCGGGATCTTGAGCGTCTTCTTCTATCCTTAGATCGAGATCTACTTCTTCTGTGGCCTGTTTAGAATAGAAACACAAGGATCAATATGGCCATTAGCACTTACAAGGTATGAGAAGTGTTTTTTATATGTGCATCGATTTGCTTGATTAAATGAATCGACTTTTAGCATTTAGTTTTCCTGAATATTTCATATGAATCACTTCTAATTTGACCTCTGTGGAAAAATGCTTAGATAACAACTACCCACATATTTTACCAATTAACAAAAGATATATTACATTCAATACTGTTCGTTAGTCATTCCTATGAAAGCACATGCAAAGCCAAGAATAATCAGATTTTTATTCATCCAAATAGCAGGGGTCAGATTTGGGTCAATAAAACCACGCTATTCCAACCCTGTTGTTGCTTAGGAGGGGTCCAGATAAGAGGTGGTAAAAGCCAGTCTTACATCTTTATTTCACCATAAAACCCAATGTTGTGGGTACTCATTTGAATTGTCTCAATGAGAAATTTCCAATGAGTACCCAAAAGATAGGGTTTGAACAAGGACTATTGAAATATTTGAATTTGAAATCCAAAATATCCCCTCTATCTGTAGCTCTGGATTAGAATTTAACAGTATACATACGCCTGTGTTTATCCTTGTCTCTTTCTCTGTCTCTGTCCCGTGATCTTGACCGTGATCTTTTTCTCTCTGAAGATAGAAAGGAGACACATAATTGTGACAGGGTTTTCATTTTCACCAAAAAGCCAAGAGTCAATGTTATTTTTCACAAAAAGAAGCCGAGTTCAACCACGAAAACCCATGACAATTCACAACTGATCCTCCTCTTGATGTTTATTGACTTACTGTTTAGATACTGTTCGGATTACAGTGAAATTATTCAATAATTAATATGTTGATTTTAGTTAGATCAGAGTTCATGCAAAGCACATCCAATCACTGGAGTGTGTTATTTGCCAATCAAGCTAGGTGTTATTAGACCAACTATTAACTACTTTCCAATAATATGACACACTTCTAACAACCTTTGATGGACAGCAGCTAATTTTGAAGAGTCAAAATGACGCACCATCTGAAATCATCAAGTGTCAAAATTGCACCATTTTGGATTTCTGCGCATCAAAACCTGGGGTCCTGTGTCAAACGAAAAACCTGTATGAACTAGACATAAATAAATATTTAATATAAACATGTATCAAATAAATATTTTAAATACTTCTGCGCATTTTTTCCTAAGGCATTTTAACCATTTTACCCCTTTCAGGACTTGAAAATTCTACTCATCGGCTCGTATAATTTTGCATAAATTTTGTACTTCCTTGTCTTTATAAGCAGGACAAGTGGATTTTGAAAAAATTCACTTATGTATCACTATATTTTTTATATCATAGCAGGACGAATAGAAATTTCAAGAATTTTCAAGTCCTGCCTTTTAAAGGTGACTGTCAACTTGGCCCATTTTCAAATGGGCCCAACATATAACTCAGCTCAAAATCATTTTTTGCCAGTAACATTACCTTATTGATTATTCATTAAGTATGATTGGTACAAATACAATATTATTCAATTTTCATTTAGTTGCAGGGCTTTTTTTCCAAAAAATGGGGAGAGGCCCTAGCCTTTCATTTTGGTAAATTTCACGCGTACTTTGTTAAAATTGAGAATTTTCGAAACATAGCAAGTTTCAGGGAAAAAAAATAACATCCAAGCCTTTATCATAGTATCAAAACAAAGGTATATAAATCACTACTTCATTAAAAAGACTCATTATGTTTTCTACAATTATATGAATAAAGATGTTCAGCTTGATATATGAGGCTGAATTGGGTGGAATAAGGTGTGGTAGTGCTACTGGTGTTAAAAGAAATTATGTCAACTCGGTTTTGCTCTGTTGGTGGCTTAAGATCATTACAGTGACAATTCTGTTAATCAACTACCAAAGGGCCTCTAGCCCCAAGCATGTCACATTTATCAATATGAACAGTTTCATGACTGTAATAGACGCTTCAGATTCACAAACCTTTTCACCTTGCAAAGTATCTGATTCGCAAACCTTTTCACCTTGAAAACACTTTTTTCACCCAGACTAGCATAGCCTTATCAAAAGCATTTCTTTTGAATAATTTACTATAATATTTACCATTCTATGGTACTGTAGTCTTATAAATATAGCTAAGTTCGGCTAGATTCTAAGCAACATTGTTTATGTGTATTTGGATGTTAAAAAATGTGCATGTCAAAAACTGACAGGAATACGTTCCTTGTTAATAAGCTGATGCCCTTTTAGTGCTATTTTCGATTTCCCAAACTCTAATTTAAAATAGAAAAAGAAGGTTCTAACCAATGTCTGAATAGTCAGGGCTCTCACTAGGGTTTTGAAAGTAGGATTCCAGGAATCCAACTTCAGAAAAAGTTGGATTCCACCCAAAAAAGTTGGATTCCATCATTATGAGGGTGGATTTTGTACCATGCAAAACTATGATATTGAAACTACAATTTATTAACCCTTTACTACACAATCCAATGTTTTAGTCACCAGAATGGTTATCTAAAGGAAAACATTGGGTGAAAAAAAGGAATTGCTTGTAAAAAACATTTTCTTCTTTTATCCCAATGCTTTTTACATTTTTTTTATTCATTTTTGGTGATGGGATCAGTAGATGACAAAACTTTTCCCCATTCAGTTTAAAACCATTGACTAGTACAGAAGCAAGCCTTTGGAACAGTTATATCTTCTTTTTGCCAGAAGTTAAAAAGAAGTCAAAAAAAGTTATAATATTTATTTAGACTTTAAAAAATCTCAACATATACCGGTAAGTCTATGCCATGGTTCTCTTTGCAGATGTTGTCAATTGAGAGAAAAAGTTCAGAATTGATATTCATTACAAAAGATTTTATGTTTGAACTGCATTGGTTAGCTCTTTTTCTTCTTATTATTTTTTCTTTAAATTGAAATAATTAAACTTTCCAAACCACCTGTCTCTTGATTTGTGTTCGGTTTTTTTTGTTTTGTTTTGTTTTTTTTTTTTTAACTTCAAAACATGTCTGATCAGTAGGCTGATCCGGAGCTTTCCATTTTCGAAATACTTTATCCGATGGAATTAAGCACATGCACGGCGTTTCAGAGGTTCCTACCGCACCCGTCTATCGGACTTCAGATATTGCTATTATCGATTTTTCACGTGACAGTTAACTTACGTAAACAATCAAATACATGTTATACACAGCCGAGAGGTTATAAGTTGGGACATGTGCCTTAAAAAAATTTTGTCGTCCGGTGGAATCCTTTGATAGGATTTTTTGTCGTCTGCTGAGAAAAGTTGTCGTCTCAGACGACACTACTGTCGTTTCCGAGAGCCCTGATAGTTTATTTTGACAAACTCAAGATTTTACTCTTATTAATCATTGAACAATAATAAAGATCGATTCAATTAGAATCAATCAAAAAAGAATCGATTCATCTAATCACAGCTCTTATTAAACGAGTAAGGAAAACAAAGCCTGGTTACCCTCCATTTTCTATGAAAGGCATTGTAATGGGAATCAATGGGATACCAGCCCAATCAAAGCGAACACTTTTGTATTTTATTGTAAAAAGAAAGCCTTGACCTTTTCACAGAACTTTTTCTTCCACTTTCTGAATCTCTGTCTGCATGCGCCAGGAAGATTTAATTTTGGAATTGGGAAATTTATGCTAATTTGGGGAAAAAAAGGCTTTAAGGGATTGGGGAGTCACCGAAGATTGGCCTCAAGCAAAGAAGGGAAAAAAGCCCTGAGTTGTGAGGAAATTTATGTATGCATCAGCCTTTAAATGGGTTACCAGTCAACTCGGCCCCAATTTATGGCCTGTAATAACATGAAATACATTGCATGGAATATGTATAATTTTTGTACAAGTACAAATGGAAGAAGGTCAACTCGTACCCACGGCAACTCGTACCAAAGTCAACTCGTACCCATTTTGGTCAACTCGTACCCGAATATTGGTCAACTCGTACCCTTTCCAAAAATTATGGAGTCAACTCGTACCCATTTTTTTTATTATTTATTTTGTGCTGTCAAAATAAGAAAACTTTATTACTTACGATATTATTTCATGTTGGACATCACTATTTAGCCAGGTCAAAGACAAAAAATAGTTTTTAATTAAAAAAAGAATTTAAAAAAATGGTCATGGCGTAAATATTTAGGGTTTTTTTCTTTTTTTTTTTTTCAAAGTTTCAAAGTTTTTTTCACAGCATATTTTTTCAAAGCCAGTCCGAAATTTCACTGTCTGCATATGTTTTCATTTACAGAGAGTGAAATCTCATGCTTTTGGCTTTTAAAATGCTGAATCTGATCAAGCAAGAATCATTGTCACCTTTAAATAACACTGAATCTGTCATTCAATGTATATCTATCGGTCAGTGGTTATGGTTCACACCTAATCAATGCATAAAGATATTAAGTGCCAATTTCCTTTTGTCGATTGCAACCCTTTTTCAGCAGACTGAGAATAATGACAGTTGGTCAAAATGTTCAAAGAAATATGTAATAATTCTTTATTTGATAGTATATATTCTTTGATGATAATGAATAATAATGAGTAAAAATAACTTTAAATAGATAACTTTAGTTTGTCTTTTTCTTTTTTTTTTTAATTTTAAACACATTTATGAAAATATAACATTTCTTTTAAAAACATAATCATATAGTAATGTAATTTTTTGGTTATTATAAAATACAAATTAAAGAAGCGTTGTTTTCTTCCAGTCTTGCTCAAGGATTTCCCAATCCTAAAGCAGGCATCGTAGGCTAATATCAAACTGGAAATCTTACACAGGCTGATACTTACCTATTGTGTCTACTAAAGAGTTGTGTTTATAAAAAAAGCAGGAGAAGGATTAAAAAAAATATCAAAAGCTAAAATATTTACAAGAGTAATAATCGTCTAAAATTCAATCAACATCGATAATTCTTTTCTTTTCATTTTTTTCTTAAGAGTTTCGTAATTTTGGATAAAAAGATAGTAACCACGTTTCGCACATAAAATACGGGTATTTAATTTTCTGTCAGTGGTAGCTGAAAACTTCGTAGCTACAACTGACCTAATATCATGCATGCGATCTCTCTTTGACGTCCGATTCGAAATTTTTTGATAATCAGTGTTTAAGATAAAAACATAGAAGCAAAGTTATTAAATCTAGGTAAATTACATGTATGCAGTCACGACCATCGCTAATATAAAAGGATAAAAAGCGGCTTTTCCCGATCTTCAATAAATCTCGTAAATCAATCCAAGTTCGTCCAAATCATGTATTATCAGGATTTTTGGTGTTCGTTGAAGATGTTGCAAGAATTTTATACTATCAAGTATTTGGTGGAAAAAAATGGGAAGTTAACATCAAAATAGTCTGGGCTTTTTTTTCTCAATTCAGGGGATGGCGATTCCTTTACCGAAAATTTGTCTTAAAATGGCCGATTTTTGGCGGTGTTTTAGGGGATGGGCGATTTAGAATATGGGCTTGGCTAAGCTGTAATTGCGATGTAATGATCAAATAGTTATACAAACAATATATTGTATAATAAAATAAACTTGTGTAATTTTATGATATTGTAACAACCGTATCTTTCAACTGTCGTTACGACGTTATGAAAATACACCGACGATATGTGACTTGCATAATTAGGAAATGGTTAATCTGATTTTATTTCAGCGGATACAAAACTTGAGTTCCACTTAATTTGACTTACTTTATTTATATAATATATTCACCAAATAAACTCAATTACACAAACAGTTTAAACATGATAACTAAATCATTAACATCAACAATTATAGTTAAATCTTCGTCCCTGTAACACTCAAAACACAACAAAAACTTATCCAATTATCTCAAAATATATTATAGATATATTATGATTATAATATTTTTCTTTAAAGAAGTGGCTATTTATGACTTGTTTTTTCAATCAAAAAAAAAAAAAAAAAAAATGGGTACAAGTTGACTCCATAATTTTTGGGAAGGGTACGAGTTGACCAAAATTTGGATACGAGTTGACCAAAATGGGTACGAGTTGACTTTGGTACGAGTTGCCGTGGGTACGAGTTGACTGTAAGCCGTACAAATGATGCAGAACTTTATTCTTTACTATGTTTATCTTTATCATTTTGAAAATAACATTTTTTTGTTTTTGACAATACAATTTCTTTTCAGAGTTTGAATATGTGCGATTCTTTGAATGATTCTAAAAGTTCAATTTAACTTTTTACAGGTTGCAGCATGGCAAACTTCTAGTCCTCTTAAAAATACAAGGACCTTGGTGGGGGCCCGAGGACAGATGTTAGTGTAAATCCCTGGTCTTCGGAAGAAAATCCGTTACCTCTTCTTGGAGATCTACTTCTACTCCTGGGCATTTTTGTCCTTAAAGCACTCTTATCTTTAAGCACAACCCGTTTTCTTTTCTTCTTTCTTTATTTACGATTTTCTAACTTCCGGTTGAGAAAAATATGTCAAAGGACAAAAATGAACGAAAGGAAAAGTAATCAAAGTACAAGGAGTTTGATTTTAACAATGCCAGTCACTTTAATATAGAGGAAAATAATATCTATAAAGAATTGCTTTTTATGTGACATTGTTTTCAAATGGGCAAGTGGTAGAACCAGGGGTATCCTCTATAGTCCGTTATTCATTTTCATGCAGAAGTTCAATCAAAATTGGTTCATACAAGGAAAAGGCCCCCTTTAGTATGTTTGAATCCTACCTCGACAGAAATCCTGGCTCCGCCACAGATGAATATTTGCTTTATAACGAAATCATTGGGTAGCGGTAAGTATAAATGTATAACTGGTAGGCCTATGTGCCTAAATGATGATGGCATGGTCACATGCCTTAAGATGGACAATTAGAGAAAGGGTTGAAAATGGTTTCATGGCATACTCGCATAGTGTATGGGGGGAAAAGACGGTAGGCCGATGGGCCTAAATAACGGTATGAACCTTCTGCGCATCTGTGATGTTGTTTGTAAAATGTATTTTACCAAGTTTCCATGCAGCCTTGATTTTTTGTCTCGAACAAGGTCGTGAAAAACGGGGATACAGCCAATATGGCAAACAGTGACATAAATATTTCTGTTGTTAATATTTTAGCTCAAAATATACAAGCAAAACTGAAAATGTGTTAACCCATTTGCGACCAAATACAGTTAACATCATCGTGAAATTGAAATGGTGAATGATTTTGGAATGATTAAGGAATGAAATTGAATGAGTGTGTAGAGCGAGTTTTGAGTGAATTTGAAGGGAGGTGATCCTATATCCCAAATTTTGTTCAGGATGAACAAAATTAGTGATATTGATTACCTCCCATTAATAAAAAATGCAAATAAATTCTGTAGATAACTTCCTATTTCTTCAAGAACCTATTAGACGCTTTCAATTAGAATTATGTCACCGAAATCGCGATTTTTTTTTCTATCCAAGTTTATTTTGAAAGAAGTTGTTGACTCTATATTTTTCAATGGGTTTGAGCGTTTTTGAACGATTTCAGTGAGTGTTAGGAATGAATGATTGGAGCGCTGAGTGATCGTTTAAGAATGGTTTTTATTGGGGTGAATGTCAATTTTACGATGTAACTAACTGTAGCGGAATCACAGCTTATTTAGGTTGTGATTGCGATGTCTGGAACGCACACCGAGAAAATCATGACATTATTATTCGAATTCCACCGACACCGTCCGAATAATCATTTACAGCAAGCAAAAAGAAAATTTACTTTGTTATCTGATTTTCCATTAGTTTCGAGTTATTAATCAAAATTGTTTTCATTGATAAATAAAACTGATTTTTCATCCAACCAGAATGTCCAAATTCCGTTGAACCAAACTAAAATTATTTTTTTCAAGCTGTATTAACAATGTTTTGACCATTCACCAATGTCCTCCCATGATTTCTCGCCGAAAAAAGCAGATTGACGTCAGTTTGATTAAGTGCTTCCCTTTTTTCGGGCGGTCGCCAATTTTGTGCATATGAATTTTGAAATTCTAGTTACGCCCATGTATGTGAACCGTCATGCGTAAATGAATAACCTGGGGCCTCTTTCAAGAAAAATATCGTACGATTAATCTTAAAATCATCGTACGATTAAATTTAAGACGGTCGTAAACGGCTTTCACAAAAATATCGTTGAAAATCGCAGACTATACGAACTCATGAAATTATCGTAAAGTTGATCTTTCACATCTGCACGTGCAGATCATATGATATAAACTTCAGGGTAAGTGGATAAATTGTCCGCTTTTTACAATACAGAAAGAGTGTCAATCAGCAAACTGACCGAAGAATAGCCATTTACATGTATATGAATGCATTTTTATGAAGTTTTTTTAAACTAAATTCTTCGAACTACACAATTCTCATCGATATCTTAATATCTAAGCAAAATATGCAAGTTCTAATAATTGAATAGTGAATTAGCTTACACTGGGAAATTCCTTGCCAATGAAAGTACACCGGCCATCGGCGCGAATGTGGAATGAAAATTGGACCGCTTGGTAAAAATGTACATGCCCTAATAAAGGATCATATGCACCCAGATTTTGGTGATTGACTTTATTATCATTGTTGTTTGCTTGGTTGGTTGTTTTCTGGTAATTTAGTTACATGTATAAGAATACAACATTGTAAGAAAGGAAAGATGAAAAAAATGACTCATCCATTTTTCTAATTCGTATTTTTATATGTAATTCTTCCAATCTGTAAAGTTTTGTGTGTGTGCGGAAGGTATTGATACGTAGGATAGATTGATATTGTATTCTTCCGCTTAAAGGCAAAATTACAGATAGCTTTAACCAACGGTTCTAGTTCAGTTTTCGTTGACTGTATCCGTGTACTTGTAACTACAACAGTTACATTTAGCCTAGACATGTTTCATCTGGCTAAGTATCACCATTCAATTATTGTTTTTTGTTGCTTATTTGCTCAGTTTGTATTGGACAAAAAGAGAGAGAAAAAAATTAAAAAGATTTGATCGAGAGCAGCAGTTTTGTTGTTGTTGTTTTTCGAAGCTTTGCAGAATTGTTTAGTTTTTACCGTAGGCTGAGAAATCTAGATTAAGTGAGAATAGTCTGTTTGTACAAAAGTAAGTAAGTTATATATGTGTAAAAATCTATTGATTCAGTTTCGGCCACTTTCGTATTCTTTCTAAACATGTGTCACAAGGATGGAAAGGGTAAACAAACGTTTTCAGTCATGATCATAAAAGGGTCTATTCTTACGGTAAAAACAACAACTTAATGCCATTATGTAAACATTCTACGACAATCGTACGATTATCGCAGAGTAAAATCAAACATCAAAATGATGGTGCACCAATTATTTTCAATATATCTCGTTTATTACACTATATTGTACTGTGAAATTTGACATGTACAAAGCTAAATAATCGTTCTAACCTCTGCGAGAGCAAGAAAGGAATCTGAGAAAATTTGAGGCACATAAGAACAAAATCGTAAAATTTACGACTGGTCTGAAGGTGTCACAGATTTTATCGTAGATTTCATGATACGACGTGTTTCTTGAAAGCAAAATAAGTTTCTTGAAAGCCAATTTTTATCGTACGATTGTTATACGACCGAATTTCAATCGTAGGACCTTTCTTGAAAGAGGCCCCTGGACTATCTGGATCGAAATTCCGTGCAAACACGGTATATTTGAAATAGAGGACGGTTCTGGGCCCGGGGTAGTAAAACTTTTCTCAGGTCCAGGCCCAATTGTCTCAAAATTTTAAATAAAAATGAATGTATGAAAATAAAAGGTAATATTAATAAGTTGTTATTCATAACAACTTATTAATATCATCTTTTATGTTAATACATTAAAATGAGTATTTGAACAGAATTAAGGCTTTAATATCAAATTGAAATTTGAGAAAATTTGGATTGAGCCTGAGAAAAGTTTTATAACCTCGTCCTGGTGCATGCCAACCAGAGGACGCATTTCAAAAAATCTTCCACAGGAAGTTGGATTGATCATTTTAGATTCAGAAAATTAGTAAAGTGCACAAAAGTTTCTACGCTTGTCAGTCTGCGTAGACCGCACAGCCTGACAAGGGTCGACAATATACGCACGACCCCTTTTGGCATGATGGGTCACACATGGTTAAAGCTCGAGAAAGCAAGACGCGACGTCGTAAAAAAGGCCGATTTTGGCAATATCTTCATCAAAATCAAAATTTCATATGTCTTTGTGCAATTCAAACGCATATATATTCATCGTTGGTTATCCCAGAATTTCTCAGATTTTTTTTCAATCGGCAAAACAGAGCAATAATACACGAATTTAGGGAAAAAGCTATCGAAAAAAACCACCAAAAAGAATACAATTATTTGTTAAAAAAAAGCGTAATTCATTTTTGTTTTTGTCTTCCACCGAGGCATGTTTATACTTTAAAATGCCATATCAATGGAACTATTTACAAATGATTTCTCTCAATCGAACTATTTTCTTCGAGCTAGCAATCGGCTACACATTTTCCATTGTAAAACATGATGATTGTTTTGCATAACTGTAATCTAACTATCTGTTTTTTTTTTTTTTTAATGCCTTTTTTCATATTTGTCGAACCAACAAGTATACGTAAATGGGAATGAAACTCAACTCTTTTTGAAAAGGGCAATTTAAAAAAAATAAATGAAATAGAATAATAAATAAATAAATAAAAATAATTTAAAAAATAGACAGATACGAACTTCCTTTTGCCGGTATCGAACTCTATGATGATAACGTAAAAAACTGGCGAGGTTGAAGTATGAACGGCCTTTCTGTAAAGCCCCCACAGCTAATCCATAGATTAATCCTAGGGTTGAAAATTTACCTTTTCAGTGAGAACGATTATCAACTGTAACTATACATGATTAATTGATTCGGTAAAGAAAATATTTATTTTTCACAAAAGAAAACTCTATGTGTTAAATTATCCGTTTTATGTATGATAATAATGATTGAGTTTTAATGAATTTAATTGAATTTCCCCCTAAGATATAGTGACAAAATTCAAAATACCCGTTTTCAAATACATGTTATCTTATAGATCTAATTAGATATTCATCACCGAAAGAAAGTAAGAAGACACACAATTTCCTCTTAAAAACTACGCATTTTAGGAGTTTTCAGTGCTGATAAGCCACTTTCAGTGCGTTCATTGACTTGACGCACTATTTTTTGGAGTGAGTGCCCGGTGGGCGTTCCTCTGTATTTCTCTTTCTCTCTCTCTCTATCCCTCTACATAATCATAGCAATGTCCTTCCACTCTAGGAGGGGTCTAGGAGGAAGCGGGAGGGGTAGCGAAAGAAAGGGGAATAGAGAGGGAATGAGCAGAACAGTGAGTGACTGAGCGAGGAATGAGTGAGCGAGAGATAGGGAGTGAGGGAGAGACGCTGAGCGAGAAGGAGAGGGAGGGAGAGAGATGAGGCTGCTTGAGAGAGAACGAGCGAGGAAGGGAGGGAGCGAGAGAGAGTGCGAGAGGGAGGGAGAGAGAGGAGGCTGCTTGAGAGAGAGAGAGAGAGAGAGAGAGAGAGAGAGAGAGAGAGAGAGAGAGAGAGAGAGAGAGAGAGAGAGAGAGAGAGAGAGAGAGAGAGAGAGAGAGAGAGAGAGAGAGAGAGAGAGAGAGAGAGAGAGAGAGAGAGAGGAGAGAGAGAGAGAGAGAGAGAGAGAGAGAGAGAGAGTTTTCTAATGTAGTTATCCGACGACTTAGAAAATTGCACGAGTTGAATTATATGTCTTCCGACTTTTTTAATAGAATTGCATGAATACACTCAATTCCATGTCAAATTTAATTGAGATGGGTGCGGCGTCACGAACGTCAGACCCTCTCTTGATTGCTTTTGTAAGCAATGTTTTTTAAAGAAAGTACAGTTAAATCGTTATATTCAATAAGTAATTCGAGTAGAAACTACGCACCTATACTGAGTTCCAAAGGAAAGAGTTCTCTTTCATTTTTCATTTCTTCGAAGTTTCGAGATTTATTCTCTCTACCTTTTTTTTCTCTGATAAAAGCATTGCACTTACATTGCATTTCACAGCTCGACCTAGAATTCCATAACATTTCAAAACAAAAGTATGACTTTATATGCGTTATATGAGTACCAAAGTTACTTATAGTAAAGTTGATTGGCCGGTTACGTATAATGTCTAACGATTTAATAGTTTTTTTGCAATGCCACACGTTGTTTCGACTTTACACTAACATGTAAAGATTAGATATTCAGTATAAAAATTGAGGTTAATTTAAAAGTGGGAAGGTTTTCTGATTATATCCTGTTCGACTCATTAATTGTTACTTAATCCACGTTACATTGTGTGCAATTGTAATTCAGATGTGAATAATTTTATTGTAAAAATGAACTGACTGAAATTTTAGAACAAACGTTCATCAGCGGTGTGCTGCACGAGCAAATGACCCCAAATCAACCTATGTAAATTGAGCCTATGCGTGGCATTGCCAACAATTTCATGTGTGCGTGACGGACGAACGTTGAGCAGCCTGGACAATCACGCAATGTGTTGAAACTCTTCTTGGATTCTGAGTAGAGATTCTTGGTCCGTATCCATCTATTGAGTGCGTAGTGAAGACTCGGATCAGACTCCGCGCAGTCTGACAAGGGTCGTCACTCTACGCACTTCCCAGATGGTCCCTTTTCGCATAACGGGTCTAATGTTTATTTCTGAGGGTTGTGCAGTGAATGAAGTCAATGTGTTTCGTTCAGCTAGTTGAAAAAAGAGAAACCTTAAGAATGGCTGGTTGGATTTTTATCAAGATTAAAAGCTGGATGGATGCCACTTAGTTAGCGCCTATGAAATGAACCATGCGCCGCATAAACAGACGTGATCCAAGAGTGTGAAAAGTGTCTGTCTTTCAGGGAGATCCCTCGATAAGGTATCTCTGGTCTGGCAGTTGTTGTTATCCCACCACTGCCACCAAATGTAACTTTAACGCCGTAACTACAGCTTAAAAAAGCTTAAAAAAGTTACTTTCAAACGGTTTTCTCTTTGTTTTATATCCATTACTATATATTATGCAGAATTCTTAGAGGGGTGTGTCATAACGCAAATGCGTAGGTGCCATTACGCACAACACGCAAGTGCGTAATAGGAACAAATCCTCTTTCGAAAAATGTCGTTGATGAATGATCATAACATCGAAACTACAGCTTATTCAAGCTGTAGTTGCGATGTTTTGATTATTCACCAACGCTCAAATCATAAAAATTATTCGATTGAAAGGTTCATCAAAAGCTGGAATGGGTTGTAACCTTGCTTTTGGAATAACTTAGTTAGGTTTCCCTACCATTTGACGAATGTGGCAACTTTTACAATATTTGGAAACGTCCGATTTAAGTCCAGGCCAAACAATGAGTCATAATCTTGTGATAAGTCTTGTTTACACCTAAATGACAAGACATTGAACTTTCATGGGCTATACTAAGTATTTCATGGCGATATGTCTTTGGAACAACAATTTGGTGATGAACAGCCCAATCATCATCAGCTTGGACATCAAACGGTCGCCATTTTCTCATCAGAATACTATTCTTTTTATAGTAACAAACAGGATTCTGAGACATTTCTTTTTCGGGTTATGCCCTATCAATTTACTTTAAAATCTCAGGATCATTTTGCTGTTCCTGGATTAACTGTGACTTTGAATGCGTTTAATGACGTTGGTCATTTGACTTTGGAGATGATTGACAAAATTTTTACGAGTCTGTCTGAGTATTAGGAAGACTAAGATTACAAGACTTTTTACTCTCGTCATTGAAATATTGACCAACAAAAGTATCCGTTAAGTCAATATCATTTGAATTTTTCAAGGAAGCTTTTTTAGCCATACCCCGAGTTACTGCACATGAAGGGTACACAAATCAGGTATTTCCTGCAAAATAGGATCATCTGTTTGACCTACATTAGGTGTGTCAATTACAAGAGGATTAACAACAACCTTATCTCCAGCTAAGTCATTGCCTAGCAATAAATGTACACCTTTAAATGGTAAAGAGTGTTTAACACAAACCACAGAACCAGTAACCAATTCTGAGGACAAATTAACCTTATGAAGAGGAACATTAATAACACCACACTCTACACCATGAATAAGGACACTAGTACCAGACGAAGTCTTCTCAGAAAAAGGCAGAACATTTGCCAAAATAAGAGATTGAGAAGCTTCTGTGTCTCTTAAATTTTAATAGGGGTAGGTGGGCATATATCACCTGAAAGTGATACAAAACCATCCAACATGAACGGTTCAAAAATCTCCATACAGGAATCAGAATTTGGTTCTGCCTTAACATTTGAATTTACTCAAAAGAATGCTGTGATTAGGCTGAGGGACTGGTGAGCCCTGTAGGTTTGGCTACATCAAGTTCCTTCTTCCTTTTTAATCTAAAACATTTTGAAATAAGGTGACCTGGGTTTTTTTATAAAAAGTACAATGTACTCGAGATAAGGATTTTGAACATTGGTTTTACCATAGACTTTGGTTTAGGTGAATTCGATTGACTAGATATGCTAGATGAATCACCAGACACAGATTTATTTTGGGGATGTGAGGAAGCAGGTTTTGCTTTATTATGAAAGAACTTTTGTGAGTAAGGTAGTAATCATCAGCTAAACGAGCTGCTTCATGTATAGTTTCAACATTTTTTTTATCTAAATGTGACTTAATGTCTGATTGAATGCAATTTTGAATTGTTCAATTAATATAAGTTGTCTAAGATTATCATAATTTTGGTCTATTTTCTTATACTAGCACCACTTGTCAAATAATTTTTCTTCATTTCTTGCAAATTCAACGTGAGTCTGGCCAGATTCTTTTCTACAACTTCTAAATTGTTGTCTGTATGCTTCTGGAACCAGCTAATAACCTTTAAGAATGAGTTCTTTTACAGTATCATAATCATTGCTTGTTCTTTTCTAAGTTGCGAATAAATATTGCGAGCTATTCCTACCAAAACACATTGAAGAAGTAAGATCTAGTGCTCCTTTCGCTATTCCAAGTTATCTGCAACTTTTTTCAAATGTTCGAATATGTATCAATTTCATTTTCTTGAAATTGAGGAACAAGCCTTAAAATGTTTTGTTACATCAAAATGGTCTTTATATATATATATATATATATATATATATATATATATATATATATATATATATATATATATATATAAAATCCAAGTAAACCAGAACAAGAATTATATAAATAAAACAAAAAAACGACACTAGAAATTAATTTTAATAACGTGCCAACCGGTTTCGCTGCTGCTCATCAGGGGCGACGTTAATAATTTAATGAAACGACGTTACCAACGTAACAACGTCACAACGTCAACGTCAAAACAAACATTGTCATATAACATTCAGTTTAGGACAAAATATATTTATAAAGTATTTTTCTTTTGTTTATCTAGTGGAAACATCATTAATTTTAAATTTATAAAACGGGAATATTGAGAATTTTGGTCTTTTTTGGAACAGTTATCCAAATGTGAACTTAAAGGTAGCTGTCTTATTGATGGGTCCCTAATTTGTTGCTTGTGTATTGTAACCCTATTTCTCAATTTATCCCAGTTTGTCCTATGTAAAATTCAGTGCATCCATTACACATTAACACATACAAACAATTACTAATTGTACAATCCATGTTTTCTTTTGCATGAAAAATTTTATCCTTTATTTTAAACCTCTCCCTCAAGATATATTTACAAAGTCCACAACGTGGTTCATTACATTTTTTTACACAAGGTTTTGAATGTGTTTCTCTGTATTCGACTTGATCAAAATCTGTTTAAGATTGGGTAATTGCCTTTTACACTTGATTACTTTATTTTCTCTTAAAATTTTTGACATTATTCGTCGTTTTGCAAAATTTCAAAATTATTCTTAACAATCCGTATAGCTCTCTATTGCGGGGGTTGAATGTCGAAATATAGGGTAGAACTGTATTTTCTTCTTTTTCTCATTTACTTTTAAAAGAGAACTCTTGGTATTTTTATAGCTTTATCTATTCCTGCCTCTATTACTCCTATTGGATATTTTCTTTCAATTAAGATGTTTTTGAGTTCATTTAACCTGCATTGCAAAATAGCCTTATCGGATACAATCATACAATTCTTCGAGCCAATGAGAAGGGTATATTAATTTTGCAATGCTTTGGGTGACAAGACTTGAAATTTAAATACTGTTTTGAATCTGTTGATTTGAAATATATATCTGTCGTTATCTCAGTGCCATTTTTAATATCAGCACATCAAGAAAGGGCATTTTAATAGAACTTGTGTCTATTTAAACTTTATGTCTTTATGTAAAGAATTCAAAATTCCGTGATAATCAGATAATTCGTCTAATGAGTATATCCAGAAAATAAAACAATCATCAAGGAATCTTTTCCATTGATTGTAAACATAGTTCGCAAATTCTTCATTCTTAAATTGTCGAATTTTGTGTACATTCTATCTTCTAAAAATCCTAGTACTAAAGTAGCATATGTCGGCGCAACCTTTGTCCCCATGGCTGTACCTTTGCATTGATTATAATATGCCGAATTAAAACTAAAATTGTTATTTTCTAAACTATTTTTAACCCTTCTAAAATAAAGAGTTTATTAAATCTGCTATGAATTAGCATGGGATATTTATCTAGCCAATACGTAATAGCTTCATAACCTAGTTCATGTGGTATATTTGTATATAGACTTACAATGTCAAACGATACCAGAACAGTATCAATTTTTACAGAACTGGGGATAAAGTTTAAAAAGTCAACATCATCTCTAAGATAGCTTTGCACTTTTGTAGTAAAAGGTTTTAAAAGTAAGTCTAAAAGACAACTCAGGCGACTAGTTTCGCACGAAGGACCTGCTACAATCGGTCGCATTTTCAAATCCAATGGATCAACTTTTTCAATATATTCGTCATTATAAGTTTCACACATATTTTGAATAATTGAACTTTTGTGAATTTTCGGAAGTCCATAAAAAGTACTAGTTTTGTATTCAAATTTCAATAAAAAATCTTTTTCCTGTTTAGTAATCTTTTCGTTACTTTTAATCAAATTTGTTATTGAATTTAAAATTTGTGCTGAATCTGCATGAGGTATAGATTTATAATAGATTACATCTGAAAGCATTTCATTAATCTTCTTTTTGTAAAATTCTTTATTCATAATGACTATTCCGCCTCCTTTGTCTGCTTCTTTAAT